>BRZM01003137.1:0-88451 GCA_033238685.1 Lates japonicus | reverse complement strand
TCTGCTGCAGCACCACAACATGCAGTTAATAAAAGTTATTTCTGTCAAAACTGGCATGAATAAAAGGTGAAGTCACAGTGCGAGTAATTCAAGAACACACTGCTGCTGCTGTTGACGCCTGAAGCTCTCTCTCTTTCTTGTAAAGACCACGTTATGAAAACTTTATTTAAAGTGCGCTCAGATGCATGAGCATGCACCTCTTCCTCTGGGCAGCCGGCCTTTGCATCATTTACATAACCCTGCCCCTTACCCTTTGTTTTTTTCCTCTGTCTCTGGTTTGTTTTCAGTGCTTTCGTCACACACAGGCTCACTGCCCTGCGGCGAGGCCTTCCACAGGACGGGACGACGTGTCTTTAATACACACTGACAGCGGATACTGGCTTTCTGCTTGTGTAAGTGCACATACTGTAAGGATTTGACTGCCTTTTAAGGCTGGAGACAGAACTCTAAAAATAGGAGCTGTGAATAATACGTCAAAACAATAGTCTTCAGGACAAAAGGACAGTTTGGAGAATCATCTTTAGAGGACAGAAGAGCTGAATGAGCTGGTGTCAGCTTAACGTCAGTCAGTGAGGAGGGAGCAGAGAGAGACTTTGGCTCAGGAAGGTCATCGAGTAGAGACAAGGACTTGAAAGTGCTGCTTCACTTTTAGCAAAACAAGACCAGGAGAAATTATTCAGCGATTAAAGCTCCTTGAAAACTAAAGTTATGACACATGCATTTCTATATCTGCATATGCGGTACAGAAAAAAGATGCAAACAGAACCAGACCATGACAAACTAATTTATCATCTCCGGGGTGTTTGAGTCTTTTTATAAACTTCAGTCACTCCTGGTGATTTCTGCAGCCAGCAGCTTGTTCACAGCTTGTGGGAGTTTTGTCATCAAGTTTTCTGGGTCATTGCTAACTCCCAGGCTGTGGAGCAGTAATGACAGGTCATAACCCAAAACTCACCAAAACCCCAGTGCAGGGACCGCAGGATTTTAACTACAGAGCAACGGGATGAAGGTCTGCATTAGCTCAGGCTGCTCTTCAGCTAATAGGAAGCATCTCATACAAGTTATACAACGTCAGGGTTTGATGGTCAGGGGATAATATGTGATTGAGTTATGTAGTGTAGTTTTTAGTGCACCTGTCAATGTCTTCATTAAATCATCAGACAGGGTGAGTGACTGCAGCTATGCCCTTGACCAGTTACCTCCTACTGTTAGTTTCTTTAATGATGATTTATTCTGTATTATTTAGTCAAAACACCCAGAAAAACAAGCTTGTCCTGTTAAAAACAGTTGAGTTGATTATTGAGGCTCAGAACATGGTTCATATCTCTGCACCAAAGACAGTAAGACTGTGTAAAAACTGTTATATAAGCTGTTGCAGGACATGTATTGCACCACTAACATGACAAACAATGGTATTTCTGAGTAGCCCTGTGTATCCTGATTTTATATATGATACTTCTGACTAAGATTGTGCTAAAACAGACACACAATAATCGATTCAATTAGCAGCTGGTCTCAGCTACAGACAATATAAGATGGCTTACTTCCAGTTAAACTGAGTTAATGATACAAGATGAGATTTTATTAGACTTATTATGAGATGAAGGCACAGTGTTCTCTATGTGCAGACGACAGGTAAAAAATAATAATATACCAAAGATACCAAATCATCAGCAAAACATACTAAACTTTGACCTTGGCACATATTTCCACCAAGGCCAAACAATCCTACACATGTCTGTCAGATCCAGATTATTACCTGCATCAGCACCAAACTGTACAAACTCACAGACGTCAACACAAACAAACAAACACGAGTGAAAACATACCGTCCTTAGTGGAGGTAGCTATTAATCATAAAAGTACTCAGAAAATGGCAGATAGTTCTCAGTGGATTACTATTACTGATACACAGCAGCAGGTAATAGAGTAAATATGCTCACTTTTCACCTCTGGTCTGAACACAGAACATTCAAAAATGATTTACATTTTTTTTGCATGACTCAAGAAAAGATAAAAATGTTGAACTGCTTGCTCCTTTGACTAAAAGCAAACATTCACACTCTGACCCAGTCTTCAAATCAGAATCCTTCACTCACTCTTCTTCTAAATGACCGGCATTTATCAGACAGACAGAGAAACAAGAGGCATTTTCACTGCACATGACACTTTCTGCAGTGTCACCTTTCCTCTGCCAAAACCCTGATGTCGACCTAAAGGCCTCCAGCTCCACCTTGTGGTTCCTCCTCATCACTACAGTTTGAGTTTTCTCTATTATAAAAAAAAGAAGACATTAAGGAATACACATCCCATATCCAATACACAATCCATCACATCGCTGTGGGAGGGATGTTGCGTTCACATGGAGACAAGCCCTGGCAACAGGCAAATACTACTGTGTGTCGCCATGGTAACCTGTGAACTGGTGAGAGGGAAAAAGAGGAGGAGATGTCACAAAACCGAGGGAGGAAAAACAAAACGCTGAAAAGGGAGAGGAGATGCTGAACAACAGAGGAAATGAGATATAATGACACGATGGAGGAGAGAAATTCCCTCGGGTTCTGTGATTATTGATCGACGATTAGATG
Source organism: Lates japonicus (assembly GCA_033238685.1). NCBI lineage: Eukaryota > Metazoa > Chordata > Actinopteri > Centropomidae > Lates > Lates japonicus. Next base: position 85,863 of record BRZM01003137.1, on the reverse strand, counting down.
ATAAAATAAGATAAAATAACAACACACTAGTGCTGCTGCTAGAAATAAGGCCAAGAAAGCCTCCAGGCCACATTTGATGCTACTACCGTTTCACTTAAATTACTGTTTTTATTCCTGTCTCTCTCTCTCTCTCTCTCTTTTTTTTTTTAACTGAGTCATGTCCCTGATGTGTGACCTGTTTAATGAGAGATAAAGTAGGACAGCCTTTCCTGCTGGGCACTTCTCAAACAAATTCAGCTCCCTCCCACAACGCCGGTAAATAACAAACAAATGGAGGACCACGAGAGGCACTGCTGGCTTCATGTCAGCAGCAGAAACAAACAGCTGACCTCTGCAGGCAGACAGGGCTATTTATATATGTAACACTTGATTATATGTTTTAAAAAATTAAGACAGGAGAGATCAGCATGATTTTGACTATTTTAAAGCTTGTCTCACCAACTGTTCTGCACAATGTGGGATATTTTTTAATTATTTTTGAGTTCATTGGTTAATTGGCTGGAGTTAATGAATGGCAGTGGTGCCTTTCATTCACAAAATAAATTTTCAATCATAATAAATTAGTTAAAAAGTCATGCTGAGTGTCAAGACAAAAGTGGAACATTCGTGTCCATGCACACGAATCAACAGATTCAATTTTGTGCTTGAAATTAATCTTTATTTATAGCAAGAAAGTAACATCATCTGAGGAAGCAAAAATCAAAAACTACAAGAAAATGTTCACCCTGTGTTTTGATGAAACTTCAGGGTTGCTCCTTGTTGTTTTCATTAAACCTGATCAGGATGTCTGCAGGAACCGATGAAGTGATGGCAAACTACATGATGAACTGCTTGTTCTCTGCAGACCAGGAGCTCACACGGAAAAAAATCACCTTAGATGTACACGACTTAATATGTTTGCACTGTTTGATGCACAATTTGACACTCGACACGTGACAATCAGGTGATGATGCCTGAAGCCGCCCTGTCCCAGACACTAAAACGCATTTTAAATCAGTGTTTGATGGGATGTAAGTTTGTGTTAGGAACAGCAGAGCAAACATGACGGTCTGATGTGAAGCGATGGTCAAGTCCCCTGAGGTTTCACAGATGCTGTCTAATGTGAAAATGGCTCAGGAATTATATAATGACTTCTGAATGCAGACTGCAGGCTGCCGGCACAGTAAGAAGCATAGTAGGGCAAACCTGTGTGTGTGTGTGTATTTTAATGTGTGAGTGTGTTCTGGTTGGGGATTCAATGTGCAGGACGATGTTCCCTCATGCTGAAAAAATCTGTCCTTCCTTTTCTTGTTTCTCTCCTGGGGTGTGTGTTTACATATATCTCAGTGTGTGTGTGTGTGTGTGTGTGTGTGTGTGTGTGTTGCAGCTCTCTGTGGGCTCTGAAGGCATCTGGTTCAGTCTAAACAGACACTGCAGTGTCATGTTCATATCTTTAAATTTTTTACGCACTTGTAGTTGCAGACTTTCATGTTCTGATTTTCAGGAACAGGTTGTAAAGCTCTAATAATAATGATGATAATAATAATGACTGTTTACATTAATGGGGTCCCTTGTAGAGATGAACCTAGCCTCAGCCTCTTTAACCTCAGAGTTTCTGATCAGTCTCAGTGTTTTCATCAAACAAGCTCTAATAAACCCACTGTGCATGACATATATAAGATTATTCAGCTTTAAAGGAACAATATGTAAGTTTTTGCTACAGCTACAGGGCTAACTTTAGCATTAGCAGCTATTTATGCACCTGTCTCAGCACCAAACTTCATTCCTTTACTCCCCAAGAGCTGTCTCCAGCAGTGGAAAGCAACACCACTTCTACTTTTTTTGCTACTGAAGTTAGCATGCTAACTAACTAAGCTAGCCAGTCTCATCACCTTCCGACAGCAACTCACCGTAGCATCCAAGGTTGCCCTGAAGGAAGTAGCACCGATTCGTTTTTGTATGCTAACCTCTTGTAGTGTAAACGTAACGATTACTAAAGCTTGTAGTGATCAATCATCACCACTGCTAATGCTAATGCTAATGCACGGCCTCCACCCCACAATATGGTACTTGGTGCTAATAGCAATGTTACTGTAGAACCTCAGTAGCACCACAAAGACTCTGCTCTATGTCAGTTTTTATGCCTGAGTCATGGAGGTGACTGAACATGACCACGGGACCTACAGTTTATATCTATAATATATATATAGATTGAATATGTTATTACATATAAACACATATATATCTATAGATGTACTGCCTATACATAGACATACAGTATATATAGATATATAGATATATATACATGTCATGTGTGTGAAAGAGAGAGAGAGCAGAAGACTCTTAATACCTCACTTTTCCTAATGCTTTTCACTCTTAATACCCTCGTCTGAGAGAGGGAGAGAGAGGGAGGGTGTGCGACATACACTCCCAGTGAGAGAGAGAGAGAGGATCTGTCTGGGGATTTGGACAGCTGTCAATTAAAATCCCTCGACACAATCCACCTCTCCTCCTCCTCCCCCATCACGCTGACGACCAACATCCCTCTGCTCAACGGCACTTGTGACAGCACACACATATTATCACTGACGTTGACTCTGCTCTTACCCTTTACCCCCCCCCCCACCCCCAGCTGCCTCACCCTCCCACCCTCCTGACATGCATGTGTGTGTTTGTGTGTGTGTGTGTGTGTGTGTGTGTTGTAGGCAAGCAGGCTGAGGCTGTTGTTATTATTTCTCTGAGGCTGTAATCCCCTCTCTTCCCCCCCACAGCCTTTGTTGAGTTATTGTAGCTTTGGTTGTGCATGACCGTGTGTGTGTCTGTGTGTGTGTGTGTTGTTGATATCCTCTGTAGGCTGCTGTGAACAAGCAGAGATTTTCTTTTTGTATCTGGTGATCTGGGTTCCTGAGGGCTTTTGAACACATGCAGACACACTGAGGTAGGTAGGATGGAGGAGGGGAAGCCCTACCCAGGCTTGTGTGTATGTGTGTGTGTGTGTTAGGGTGGGGGGTGAGGGGGGGAGGGGTACCCAGGCTGCATGTTAAAGCTGGAGGTGTGATTCGTGACCAGTGGAGGCTGATGATTGGCCCACAGTTCCTCCAGTCACAGTTATTTTCCAGTTCAGTGCTCATTCAGTGCACACACACACACACACGTATGTACTGCTATACTTGTGAGGACCCTCATTGGCATAGCATTCCATGGCTAACCCAAACCTTCTCTACAGCCTTGACATGTTGGTTCACCCGATGTTAAAACATATTTTCTCTCTCTTCCTGTCGATCCTCCATTCATGAAGGTTATAATGTTCAGTTTGTGTTGAAACTGTTTTAGAGGTGTTGATTTAACTTTGTGGTTATTTTGCAGGATGCAGGTTGTGGTTCTGCTGGATTGTACTGCATTACAGTGAAAGGTGTTTCTGTTATTTTGTTTACCCCAACAGCTATTAAGGCAGGTTAACTAACAGTATAAAGTGCCCCATAAAAACAATGCAGCAGTGTTAGAAAGGATGGTAGAAATTATTCCACTGAAATAAAATTTGCCTGGTTACTATTAGAAAGTATCACAAGACAAGACATGGATATTTGCTTGCCAAAAAGTGTCTAGTTATTGTCAGAGAGAGCACCACGATGTGAGGTGGCCTTGACATGAGAACGACAACCCAAAATAAAAATTTGTTGTATTTCAGGGAGCGAGGTAAGACACAAAATGACACAAGACAGGATGGCACAGGACGTGACACGACATGACACGGCATTGGACAATGTGGCACAACAAAAATAAACTTTGTCTTTTTGTATCACAGAGCTGAAGCAAGACATGAAATGACATGAGACAACACAGCATGAGATGACGCGACACAACGTGACATGGCACAAAACGACATGACACAAAATACAGTTTATCTGCATCAAAATGAGCAACATGAGATGACAATAGGTGATGAGATGACATGAGATGATGACATGAAAAGACGAGATGATGAGATTACACAAGATGACTTGAAATGACAAGATGAAATGAGATGAAATTATGAGATGACAGGAGATGACAAGATGACACAGAATGAGATGACATGAAGTGAGAAGAAATGATGAGATGACTCAGGATGATGAAATGACACGAGATGGCGAGATGATAGGAGATGACACATCACGATATAATACTATTGTTGGTGCATATCTTTGCATGAAAAAGTGCTAAACAAAAAAAATTATCATTATTGTTAAATTGTCAAATTATTAATGAACATATCTCAAACCAGATCCTAGATCAAAGTAGATGTGAAAGAAAACTGTGTGTCTTTGTTATTTGTGTGAACTGACCCTTTAACCTAGAAAAAGCTCTTCATGTCGATGGCCCAAAATGTCCTCATTTCCAAAAAGTCCCTACTTGAAAGGTTTAAAATCACAAACTGGTCCTCACAAAGATAGAACTATGAGAGTACACACAAACACACACTCATACGGTGTGGAGGAGGAGGAGGCAGATAGATAGGAGCCCATTTTAAAGCGCTGCCATCTTGACACTGATGGCCAATTCTCCAAAGCAGAATGTGAACAAGCTCAGATTGTTTCTCTGCATGACGACGGCCCGGAGACGCCTTTTCTGTGAGAATCAGTACGACAAACGAGGAAATGATGTGACGACACGTTGACCGAGCTGCCTTCATCCATGTCATGAAAATGTCTGTGTATGTCGTTCCGCACAGTGAGGACCTAAAGTGGTTTCAGATTTCAGCTCTTGAGTGTGAATTTTAACGAGCCGCACCATCAGATTGTATAAACGTTTTTGCTTGTTTGGGCTGGAGCTGAACTCGGCCTCCTCCTACACATCAGCATCTGCTCAAGCTCGCTGACAAATCTCACCAATCATCAATCACACTTTTAAAAAAATGTCCTCTCCCTAGCAACGCTGCCTCGACCTCATCAAAATACACAGATAGTGTTTTAAATCCCTCCTCGGCTATATTTCACAGCACCGATTTGCAAATCCATTTAGCAGCATCTGCAGCCTTTTCTGCACATAATCTGTGTGCATGTTTTAAGCTGCGGGAGGGAACTGTTACTTTAAATGACTGTCACGCATGACGTGGTGTCCTTGATTTTCCTGCTTGCACATGTCCTCTCTGTGTGTTATTATGCAGGCATCTGCTGTCAAGACTTCTTAAACTCATCGCAGCATTCCTCCCGCTCTCCCCTCCACACCACTCTCTCCGTGCAGCCGCCCTGAGCCCATAAACACACACACACACATATTTAACACACAGACGAGTGCATGCAGAGTCTAACACGGTGAGGAGGACACACAGTGTGAAACATGCACACACACGCACAGATATGATGATGATGATGGGAGGGTGGTGGAGCTCCCTAAGGTGTTGGGAGAGTCTGACTCAGGCCTACTGTTAGCCTCGCAGCTCCACTTGTCTCCTCACATGCAGCGAATCTGACGTTTTACTGCTACTGTAACAACAAAGACGCACTCAGAACAAACAGAGGCTGACAGGTGCATGAAAGTAATAGAGAGCTGCAGGAATCCTAAAACCAGGAAGTAAGTCAGCATAGTGAGCACTTCGTCCCAGAGTCAATGGGTTTTTGGTTAAATGTCTGAAATAAGGTCTGTGGTTTTAACACAAATATCAGAACAGTGGTGTTCGTCTGTGAAGATTATCTGATGAACTAAACCTGGAAGGATCAGAAACTTTAGTTGGTCACAGTTTATTTTCTGTAATAATCCAAAACCCAGTGAAAAAATCCCATTGGCTTTTTGTGGAGGGAACCAGGGTGATGCTAACTTCAGGGCTGGACTACAGAAATACATCATCCCTGTACCACTGTATTTGAGATATTGATCGTACGCTCATGTCTGCCTGGAAAATATGAAGCTACCTCCAGTGCATGATTAGCTTATCTTAGCACAAACAGTGGAAACAGGTGGAAACAGCTAGCCTGGCCATGGATAATAATAAGATCACAAAATAATCTGTGCACCAGTTCTTTTTCCTTTTGTTGTATTAACATTTTGTCCAATGATTTGATATTTATAAATATTTTTTGTTTACTCAGCCTGAATCCACTTCACTTCCTGAAACACATCAAAACATTGTGTTTTCTGTAATAATCCAAGATAAAATATAAAATAAGAGAATTTCCACCTCTTAATTATTAGAAATATTGTTTTTATAATTTTTTTTTTTAACTGTTTCTTGCCATGTGCTGCAACCTCGAGTAAGATGGAAGTGAGCTGCTGCAGCCGCAGTGATATGTGGCTGTTGTTTTCTTCAGCTTGGGAAACACTTTAGAAAAAGCCTATTGTTATCAGCAGCAGCAGCTCTGAACTCTGCCTCTGTAATTAGAGAGCTAATTTGTGAGCTGCAGTCGTTATGGATGCTGGTTGTTATTGGTTACCTGTTGTTATGGTTACCGTTTTCCTCTCTAACTGGCAACAAGACCTCAAGTACCACAGAGTGGGACTCAGCTTGGCTCTCCATCTCCCACACACACACACACACACACACACACACACACACACACAACTTTACTAGTTTCTGTGGTGGAAAGTAACTGAGTACATTTACTCAAGTACTGCACTTAAGTAAAATCTAATTTTCCTGCGCTACATTTAATTAAAAACTGTAGTTACTTTTCAGATTAAGATTGTACACGAAAGTTATTTAGTGTGTTATAAAGTACAGTGTATTGTTAAAGATTAAACCAGAGATTTCAAACCTTTTTGACTCATAAACCTTAATAGAATAAAATAAAAAAATCTGTGTGGTTGTCTCTCCTTGTCCAACCCTGTCTCCTAGAAAAACTACTTTCCCAGTTACACTGTGGTGCAGCGTAATCTCTGTCTGGATTATGTTCAGAGAAAGCTTTTTTTTTTGGATGAATGAAGTGACACATTTATTAACGGCAGCTGAGTAACCAGGCGCTGGTCTGTGAATTGGTTTAAGAATTAGTCGGTTTGACTCTTTTGTAAAGACTTTACAGGCTTCTGTTATTACTGATATGACTCTTCATATACTCCTGCAGCTCACGTTCAGTCGCCTGCTGAAGCTCTTGTTTCCTCTCCATCTTTATTACATCACAACCCAGGACAAAACTGAGGAAGCTGTGGCGTTCACAGGTTCTTTTATAACCTTGTTCATCACCAGTGTGCTACATGACTGTGAAAGCCATCGGACTGCCATACTGTTCACACTACACAACTCGTTGTCTTGTGATCGAAAATCTTGAATTTGAAAGTATACGAGAGAAGGGGCACAGAGTCACCCTGGTTCCCTCCACAAAAAGCCAATGGGATTATTTAAACTGTGACCAACTATAGATATTTTGCTGAAGGATGGATCGTCCCAGGCCTGTTGACAGAGATCCTCACAGACTTCAGCATGGCGCTGCTTCTGCTTTGTGGTGAATCACAAATATGCACCTGCAGCTGATCATGAAAACAGATGTTGATTGTGCAACCTAAAGTACCTGCTGCATGAGTATCACCATGCTCCATTCAATCTCAACAGGAACAATTAATAATATTGTAGTCACTAAAAAAATAATATTATGCTGCAGATCACATATTTTGCTGTAAAACAAACATGCTGTCAACATTTTGCTGATATGTTCAGTATTAACATATTTGCAACTTTCCAAACACATAAATTAAAGTCAATAGGAAACATAATCTGAGCGCAATTGCATTTCCTACAAAACAAACAGTATGTGCTGCTGCAAATTAGTTTGATTTAAACATAATTTTTAGGAAGCAGGGCTGCTGCAAATACATGCTCTCCAAAAACTGAATGTAAATGTAAAGAAATCTGTAATTATTCAGCTTCAAGAGCTGTAAAAACAGATAATTCCTCAGTTCGACCTCAGGTATGTTTCTCATTTACCCATCTAAACACACACACACACACACACACACACACACATATCAAGATTCAGTTTTACAACTCTGCACACACATAATAATGGTCCAATAACTCTCCCATACACTGACCCTTTAACTGAGGAGGAACATCCAAAATGTGCTCTGAACATCCAAAACTTAAATTGGCTTCTACAAAGGACAAGAGCACACACACACACACACACACACACACACACACACACACACACACACACACACACACACACCCAGTGGACACTGAGAGCCTGTGTGTGTTGGTTTCTAAAAGCAGAGAAGGTGACCTATTTAAAAGGTGAGTTTCTTAGCCCTGTGGGTGGATTAGGAAGACAAAGCACGAGCACTATATTTATCCTTTTCCTTATCTAATGCTCCAGCCTCATCATGATAAGAACTATGTGCATCTCCCCGCCCCTGGATTAGTGCACTGTCCTCAGACTACTGCAGCCATGAATAATAACTCGCCAACATCCATCTCACTGTGTGACTGGCCACTGGCAACGCTTGCGATTTCACGCACTGGATACAGCCATTAGGATGTTTTTACAATAAACTTTATAACATTTGTCATGCGGGATGATGGCGGCTTTACAAACATGAAACTGTAGCCTCCTGCTGCGAGGTTTTAAAGAAAAATCAGGGAGGAGGAGGAGACGAGAGCAGTAAACAAGGACATAAGAAAAGAGCAAATAGCTCAGAGATGAGTAGATTTTATATGGAGATGTGTATATGGATGTGTGTGCATAATATGCATGTTCCTAAATCCAAATGTTGCATTAAATCATGTGTTTGACACAGATGAGATGTTCTCATGCTAAATTCACATGACTTGACTTGATTTTTCACTCATGGACAGTTTTTGGCAAATCTGCATTCGTTAAATATTTGTGAACTGTTTAAAGACCTGATGGCCGAATGACATCTCATACAGTGGTTCAGGAATGAGCCTTAAACCAGGAGGTAAGTTAGCATTTTAGCACTTCCTGTTCCCTCGTCTAATCACAGATTTTTATGACAGATATTGCGATTTGACTTGGGATATAATTTTTGAAAGTCAAGCTTCAGTTCAGTATTCACTATATACATGTAAGGATGACTGTTATTGGTGGGGCAGGTTGTTCAGGGATGCGTGGAGGGTGGGGGGTAGCAGTTGGTGATTTATATAGCTACAGGACTGGGACTAGCCTCCTTGCCAACAGGGCCACCATCGGCAGATAGTGTGTGTTATAAAAAAACTAAAAATGCTGATAATTTGGTCTGACTTACAACGCTTCTGAAGCGTCTGAGGGAGGACATTTGACACAAATGACCTGGGTTTTCAGCACACAAGATTTTTGGCTGAACCAACACAATCATCGCAGATAGTGCTTGATGCATTTACAGAACAGGACTTTCAGGGAGTTTTACAAGAGTGGCAGCCAAATTTAACTGTTGTATTGACTTAGAGTTAAGAATCTGTGTTTATGTGTGTGTTATTAAACACTGATAAAAATGAAAACACAAACAGCAGGTCCAGCGGTCAGCGAATGACAGTGGATCTAGTCAGTGGATCTTTATATCACAGAGAAACATGACTTTATGTTTGCAGTTGTAAAGAAAGACTCTGTCCATCTCCTTCAAAGCCAGCGGGATGAGGAAACATCCAGACAGCAAAGAGCAGAGTGTGGCCCCAGGGCCCAACCCTCCATCCACAGAGAAGAAGAGGACTCGGATACAAAGATAACAAAAAGACCTCGAGTGAAAGAGAAGAGTCCATGGATCTCATCATGTGGAAGACCGGGCCTTTGTGTTTGGACTGTAAGGAGATGGACTCGTGTGCATAAAAGACGATGCAGCGACTGGCCGTGTGCATAAAACAGCAAAACACTCGGAGATGACTTAATGTTACGCAAGACTCAAGGGGTGAATATGAAATAATTTTAGGAGTAAAAATCCACTCTTCACCTTGGAAACAGTAAATCTGGAGCTTTTTATCATTAAAACATTCTCCTCCTCAGCAGATGTTTGCATTTCAGTTTTTTTCTACTCTCTTCATGTCGACCGTGTTCGAAAGAATCCAAAAATATAACAAACAAGTTTTCACATTTAGCTGAGGAAGAACAACTTGCTGTAACAGTCATGGATGGAAACGTACATTAATTCCCATTTTCTTTTGCCCAATTTTCAAATTTGGTTGAAATTTGCATTAAAGTCTCAAAATTTGGTCGAAATATGCAGTAAATTTCATTTCAGTTCATTTTTAAACTATAAAAAATAAAGAGTCTCGCCAGAGAGTGCTACTTCTGTTTCTTTATAAAACTTAATTTAATGGGTTGAGTGAATGCTCAGCAGTTAATTCATTCAGTCAAAACACTTAAAGCTGGAGTTCATTTACATATAAATGAATGTCCGTTACATTCAAGCCCTCACTGTCAAACGAGTTCACACAAAGGTGAGTGAGCCTAATCCAGGTAAATCTCTATGAATTTAGAAGTATACCAGAGTTTTAAATCTGGTGTCTGTGGCCACATTTCTCCACTGGTGCACCGGTGGCGAACAGCAATGATTGGAGAAGCATCCAAGAAAAGTTCCTGATGCTCCAGATGAAAAAAGAAACTCAGCATTAAGACGAAGGATTACAGTCTACAGAATAAACAGCGAGGAAAATATGGATTGTAATAATTCTCATTGCCAGAAGGGGGAGACAGAAGTTTTGCACTGCAGGTTTAAAGTCAGAAGAAGAAATGTTAAAATAGAAAGTTTAAGTGGAATTGAGTTTAAATTGCAGATTTACCTTAATTGCTACAAGTTACTGAGTAAAGATCAGTTGATTCCACTAAATTCATATTTGATTTTTTTGCACTGTAAATGAGAGAAAGAAAAGAAAAAACTGCACTTGTGTTTCTTTATTGAAATATTGTGTAAATACTGTAAAAAGCTGAACAAATAATATTGTAGTATCAACTCCGATGGATCATTTATCTTCCTTTGTGTCTTCTAATGATAAAATTGTGAGAATAAAAAGCCATTGAGTTCACAGTGTTACAGTATGTGAACACTTCTATAAACCCAGAAAACAAACGGAGCGAGTCTCAGCCCCCAGAGAGACAGAGAGAGAGAGAGAGAGAGAGAGAGAGAGAGAGAGAGAGAGAGATGGTGAGGAGGGGGGTGACAGCTTGTCTCACATCCACAGACATTTTCAGAGGCAGCTAAACGGTCTGAACAGCACTTTTGACGTCAGGAATAATCATTACAGCCTACTCTCTCATCCGGGTCTCCTCCGTCTCCTCCTCTCCTGCGCTTTTAATATTTACTTCATCCAGACCAGCGGCGGCTTAAAGCCTTAACAACAACAACACATATGCGTTCATGTAAAGAGGAGCTGCGGCTGGAGGAGCTCCGGTCGTGATTTAGGACTTGCACAGCTCCATCACCTCCGTCTGCTGCAGATTAGATTTAAACTTTTCTCTGTTTTGTTTCCTGATAATATCGGAGAGGATGTTCGCGCTGCGGCTCAACAAGTCTCTTTTATTTTTCACACTTTAACTGTGGATGGCTGCGGAATGGAGATAGCCTTGGTGAGTTTTGAGAACGGCGGCGCTAAAGGGAGCGGTGGTGGTGGTGGTGGAGGCAACAATGCCGAGGAGAGCTGCCGGAACTCGCTGGATGTCCCTCAGTCGGGCTTCGTTCAAACCGGACTCGGAGAGGACTACGGTAAGGAGCTGAACACCCGGGGGAGTCCTCAGCAGCGGCAGCAGCATCATCAGCACCAGAGCTCCTGGAAAATCAACGACATGAACAACACTTTCAGCTGCAGCGAGAACGCCATGGATGCGCTTTTACGCGCGGACCACAGTCCACATCTGTTCGACGACGACATGCTGGACATGGACATGGACACGGAGAGCAACGAGAGGGTGCTCATTAACATAGCCGGGCTGAGGTACGAGACCCAGCTGGGCACCCTGAACCAGTTCCCTGACACTTTACTGGGAGACCCCGCGAAGAGGATAAAATACTTCGACCCGCTCCGGAACGAGTACTTTTTCGACCGCAACAGACCGAGTTTTGACGGGATTTTGTATTTTTATCAGTCGGGAGGGAAGATCCGGAGACCTGTCAACGTGTCAATCGATGTGTTCGCGGATGAGATTAGGTTTTATCAGCTGGGGGAGGAGGCCATGGAGAGGTTCCGTGAGGATGAGGGGTTTATAAAAGAGGAGGAAAAGCCGCTGCCTCAGAACGAGTTCCAGAAGCAGGTCTGGCTCATATTTGAGTACCCGGAGAGCTCCAGTCCGGCTCGGGGCATCGCCATCGTGTCCGTGATCGTCATCACCATATCCATCATCACTTTCTGCCTGGAGACGCTGCCAGAGTTCAGGGATGAGAGGGAGCTGCCGGTCACCAGCCGGCTGGACAACAGCACCGCGCCCCGGCCGTCCCTCACCTTCACCGACCCCTTCTTTATCATCGAGACCACGTGCGTTATCTGGTTCACCTTCGAGCTGTTCGTGCGCTTCTTCGCGTGCCCCAGCAAGTCCGAGTTCTCCAAGACCATCATGAACATCATCGACATCATGTCCATCATGCCTTACTTCATCACAGTGGGCACGGAGCTGGCGGAGCAGCAGGGCCAGGAGCACCAGAACGGACAGCAGGCCATGTCGCTGGCCATCCTGAGGGTCATCCGCCTGGTCCGGGTCTTCCGGATCTTCAAGCTCTCCAGACACTCCAAAGGGCTCCAGATCCTGGGGCAGACCCTGAAAGCCAGCATGCGGGAGCTGGGCCTCCTCATCTTCTTCCTCTTCATCGGAGTCATCCTCTTTTCCAGCGCCGTGTACTTCGCGGAGGCGGACGAGCCGGAGTCGCACTTCTCCAGCATCCCCGACGCCTTCTGGTGGGCCGTGGTCACCATGACAACCGTCGGCTACGGCGACATGAGGCCGGTGACGGTCGGGGGCAAGATCGTGGGCTCCCTGTGCGCCATCGCCGGCGTGCTCACCATCGCGCTGCCGGTGCCGGTCATCGTGTCCAACTTCAACTACTTCTACCACCGGGAGACGGACCAGGACCAGTCCTCCCTGAAAGACGAGCCCAACAGCGGGAGGGCGAGTCCCGAGCTGAAACGGAAAGGGAGTAAATCGTCGGCCAAGTCGCAGGATGTGGAGAACAACGACGCGAGCGCTTCGGCGGAGAAGGCGAATATCAAAGCGAACAGCAGCATGGACTTCAAGAGATCCCTTTACGCGTTCTGCTTGGACACACGGGAGACAGACCTGTAGTCCTGCAGCCCTCATATTTTATTTTTAAAACTATTACAGGCCCATAGTTGTGTAGAATAAACCCCCATTAATGGGCTCTTAAGTCTTTGCACATAGCAGCCAGGAGGATCAACACATTGCAATCCTGAAAAGTTTTAAGAGCGTCGGGGGTTGATTTATAAAAAGCACATTTTAATCCCCCTCATCTGGTGAGCACATCCCTTAGTGAAAAAAAGAGGAGTTATGAACAAACCACAGTGCATGTGATGCAACACAGTGGCCCTTTAATAAAGTAGGAACACCTGCAGAACATTAACTCATGGATGAATTAGTTTGGAGGCTAAATAGGACATCTAGCCTGTGCTACAGATAATCAAGGACTTGGAATAATTACTTGACATCAGGAGAGGATTAACAGGACCAACTAGTACTGTACTCTTTGTACATAATGTAGGAAACAGTCCATATTCAGTAGTGCAACAAAAGAAAAAGCCAAATTTAGTTTTTTCGTACCTTCCCTACATTTAGTCATTATGTTTACACTGAAAAGTTGCAGCAAACGTGTACATATTTCCCATAGGCCTACTATTTATGAATTGGATTATGGTGTTATTGTAGATTTTAAGAAAAAAAAACTATATTTTTGAGATGCAGACACCTGTTTTCCTCCACTCAGGTTCTGTCAAATAAGTGAAAACTCTTTCCTTTTTTTCTAAATGAGAGACGATTTGCTCTCAGAGGACCTAAAGAGAAGATTTTTAGACGTTGAACAACAACAGCCTTGTTTGTGATCATTTTAAACTAAAGAACATTTTTGAATTTTTAATTTAAAAAAAAAAGAGGACATGGTGTGGAAGTATGTAAACTGAAGGAATGACAGCCAAGATAAGAGGACAGCGCAGAGACCATCTGGAGAGATCAAGCAACACGGATACCAGGTTAGTGTCTTAAGGATACATATGTGATTGTTTTTAACGTACTTTGGGTTTAAAATTTGTTTTTATCTAATGGGAATCTTTAGTGATTGATCAGCTTTGTGCAGAAATGAAGAAGTTTTGTCCCTAATGTTTCCTCAGACATTCAGCACCACAGCTGAAGGGACAGCTCCTCATGTATGGAGGAACATGAGGGACAAAATTCAACTTACATCTCTGTAACCTGTGGTCGAAAGTAATTAAGGACATTTCTGTGATTTATTTGAGGTACTTGCTTACTTGCTTTATACTTGATTATATTTCAAAGGGAAGTGTTGTCTTATTTTACTGCACTACATTTATCTAAGTGCAACTTCTTATTTTACAGGTTATAAGATACAATTTCTCATTAAAAATTAAACCAATTGTTCTCATCCTTGTAACTTGTGAGGAGAGATGGATTAATAAATTGGTTAGTCTGATATATAAGCAGATATTAGCTTATTGCAGATATATTGTATCTGTGTGTATATGTTGATTACTAAAAAGAAATAACAGTACATAAATCTGAAACTGGGTTAATTTAGAAAAAACGTTTTGTCCATTTTTTTTCAACTCTAAAATCTTCACAATTACAGGGGAGCTGTATCAGGATTGTTTGACTTTAATTTGAAAAAAAAAGTTGTGTAGTTTTGTCTCCTTGTCCTGTTTCAGATGACCTGGTTTCATTTCACAAAAAACCCCCCACAAATTAAACGAGTGAATCAGAACTTAGTTTTTTTCTTCCTTCCGCTCCCATGAATCATGTGACAACCCCTCAGATTTATCTAGTGACCCTTTGGCAGGACTCGACCCCTCAGTTGGTAACCAGTGGACTAAACTATCCGACTGTATCTGACGTAGTTTAAACCAGCTCCACCTGCAGCAGCTACGTCAGTAACATGCTGCTGAAGCACTGATGAGTCAGGATTAGTAACTGGAACGAGTACTTTTACTTACTGATATTTTAGGTACATTTTGCTTTTGGATTTTTTGGCTTGAAAGTTGATCAGAACTATTAATCAATTATCAGAGAAGTTGATTGTACCTGTGTTAGATAAAAAATGAACGCTGAGTTTGTGTTTGACCCGTCTGACTGGACGACAAGTTGGAAATATTTCAAAGCAGATTACAATGAGCTTTACTGCGTACCATCAGAGAGGCATTTGTGTGTGTTTGTGTATTTGTGTGTGTGCAGAATGGGTGAACTGAATATGTATTTTTTGCGATGCACAAGCAGTAGCAGAGCAAGACCAATGTTTTATAAATGAAAACATAGTACAATGAACAGTGTGAACTTTAATCATTCATATCTCTGTGGTTAAGTAGGAATGAAACGTTCCCACCTCACACTGCTGAAGGTGGATGTGAGATTTTTTTTCTTTTTTTTCTTTAGTTTGGTTAAAAACTGCAGTCGACAGATGGAGTCTGCAGGCGTGTAGGCCCATCAGCTGTTACACTGGGTGTTATCTCTGAAGCAGCTGGGAACTTCCTGCACTTTTGTCCTGAGAGGCTCTGAAGACCTCAGAGGTGGGACGGGGGTGTCTTAAAGGACCAAACCAGAAGTTTTATGCAATATTTTGAGACCTTTCTATTCAGGTTTTTTAGGCATAAATTCAAAAAAGTGCAGGTCGATGGGCACAGCTGTCCACGTACTTTTGGCCGTGTAGTGTTGGTAAAATTACAATCGTTTGTGTGACACATTCAAGTCCAACCTTTCAAGTATCTGGAAACAATAAATCACATTTTTTAATCTTTTTTTTTTTTTTTGCTTAATCATCTTGGCTCGCCTTTTGCTGACCTTATCATCTATCATCTTTTTAATAATTTCCAGGGCTCTTCTCTTGATTTTTGTGAGTGATCCAAGTCCCCTTCCTCACTGCCTGAATCCAGTTAGATTACATAACAGTTTCTGTTTACCAATCCCCCCCCCCCCATTACAGTATGGTATGTGGACTTTCTAACCACGACACAGCAGTTGCTTTTTTGCATGAAGAAAACAGTCATTTAGCATCATCTCCGTTGTGTTTAGCTTGTGTCAGTGAACAGAAAGCTGCAGGACAAAAATCTGTCCTGCAGATCCACATGGCCTCACCTACGCCGACACACCGCCAGCAGTGCAGCATCTGGACGCAGTCGACCAAAAGCCAATGTACATGTTAGCCTGCATCTTTTATTACTTTCATCTGATTTCACTGGGTAATTACAGCCTCCATCACCATCTCCTCTTGTTTGTGTCATGCATGCTCCTGGTTGCTTGTTAAGGCCAGACCTTTCTATCGCTAGTAAACAGCAGTGATAGATTTACCAATTTTATCTTCCACTTCTCATCTCTAAGTAAGAGCTGAATGAGTGGCAGATGTGAAAGTGTATGTATGTTAATAGTGGCTGAAGGCAATATGAGTGTCAACAAAGCCAAATGTTCACAATCACAACCCACAGATATGACATGAAGTGACAGGAGTGTAAACTGAGGGCTTTTGTGCACTACGACAGCGTTATAACTTCTCATAATGTTGCAGACCTTTTAAAAAAATCACGAACCTCTCAGCACATGTGAGAATTTGTAGCCTGTCAACATGCTAACATTAGCTAATTAGCACTAAACACAAAGTCCAACTGAGGCTGATGAAAACCTCATTAATTTTGCAGGCATTTGATTATAAATCAAAGTATTGGATGGATTTAAATATTGACCCGATAATGGCGTTAGGCTAAACACGTCCTGGATTGACCATAGAGATCACACATGCAACTCAGTAAATGTTGGACTGTTCCTTTAAGACCAACTTCAGACTGATTTAAGACCAATTCAGTGAGAATTTGAGAAATAAAGGAGCAGAGAGAAACATTTCTGATTGAGTAAAGCTTAGCTACAGTAGTTATTCGTGACCTTCTAATCATATCACATGATCTTCATCACCAGGTGAACTTGTCATGGAGCTGAAGATTTTTTAATTTACACAATCACATGTAATTCTATTATGTATGGTTGTAATATTTGACCGCTCTACCTATTCCCTGTTGTTTGGCTTTATCAGACTAAACTGTGCCACAGCCCTCGTTATCTGCTGAACTCATCAATTAGCCAGATATAACAGGACAATCCACGAGCCCTGGGACGCCGTCCAATACTCATAAATTTTGGCAGAAGCCGCAGCTGCCGTGTAATCTGGTGAACTGGCGGCCGCTCTGCAGATCCCAATTAGGGGAAGCCGTCGGCTGCAGCTCGACCAATGCTGCCAAAGAGGGGACTCGGTGTCATCCACAGATACATGAAAACAACCGTGAAAATCTGATATGAACTTATTTATCACAGGATTAACTGCTATTGAGGGTTTAGAACTGCTAGTAGTTGTATGGCCCCACTTTTTGTGGAATAAATATGTCAATTGAAAAGTAAGTAAAAACCTAATGTTAGGCTACAAACCAACTACACCACGGTCACATGACGTCAACGTCTCCACCACTAAGCTTCCATCTTGTCATTTCATTTAGCTCTGAGCTCTTCTACAAAAGCCTTTCTTCTTAGAAAGTTAGTGATAGTTTGAAAGAGCGTGAGCAGAAACACAACGAGGCTGTAAAGGTGGACTGGTGAGTGGATCGGTTTTCATGTTAACGTCAAAGAGCATTGTGGGTGAAATTAAATGAGACGTTGTTTTCCTGTGCCAGAAAAATGGCAACAGAAACACTGACTGACGCAGTGCTATGGGTTGTTTTAAGTTGACTTTGGGAAATAACAGCTCTTAAATCAACATATTTTGCAGCTGACATGACACATTACTGCAGCTTCTGTGTTGACTGAAAATTAGCATCCTTATTTTCCAAGTTGATGTCTTCAGATGTCTTTTTTTGTCTAACCAACAGTCCAAAACCCATAGATACTCTGACAATATAATACATAGAAAAAAAGGACATTCTTGGGCTTGATGGGCTTAAAACAGCTAATTTGTCATTTTTACTTTAAACGTTTCTGTCAAATTTGATTTCTAGATGAGTTTTCCATCATGTTTTGTCTGACCTTGAAGGCCTCTTCTTGGTGTGACGGCAGGATTTGAGCCTGAACTTTAAGCTGTGGCCTCAAAAACTTGGAAAAGATTTAAAAAGTTTGCACCCTGACAAAAATATCCAGCCGCTGCTGTCAGACTGATTGACGTCTCATTTTGCTGAGAGCTAAGAGACGGTAAAAATGCATCCATGACTAATCCAAACTGCTCTGTAATCTCTGGCCAGTGCAGTCTTCACCATTCATATAAATAAACACACATATAAGAAGTACAGTATTTACATGTGATGCATTATCATGTTTCTATTTTTACCTTCATAAATGCTTTTAATCCGAGGGCATCTCATGCTTTGCATGACAGGAGAGCAACACAAGAAATACTGCAGAGGAGCTGCTGCAGCTCGACTAATTACACCGCTGTTACTACACAAACCCATCAACCGTGATTAGTACTATTAAAACACGAGTGTCAGAAGTAAATGTGTGGCACCGTAGCTCAGCTGGAGATAGCTGAGTGAAGCTTTTGGCGTTAATACTAGCTCCAGCCGTCGAGTGCGAAGGCAGAGACGGAGGCTGTGGAGCGTTTTCTGTGATTTGTGAATACATTGAGGGGTGAGGTGATTAGCGTGAGCTTCTTTCTGCAGCCCTGCTGACTCCTGTAGCCCCTGCTCCGCTCTGCACAGGCTGGGAAAGCGCTGGAAGCAGGAGAAACAAAAGCGATGAGGAAGTTACATAACACACACACACACACACACACACACACACACACACACACACAGTGGCAGTCCTCAGCTGCAACCTCCACTGCTGCTCGAAAAAAGTCAGAAAGCAGTGAGAGAGCAAAGATGGGGCTGAGCTCGTCCTGGCTAAGTGTGAGTGACAGGTGCTGACTCCAGAGGAAACTGTGTTTTGCATTTTTAAGCTTTTTGAAAAACATAACTAATGTATTTTAAAATATCTAAATCATGATTATTAACACTACGTTTCTGAAGCCTGGAATTTAGCTGCAAAACAAACAAACAAAAACATCCCACCCATTGGACTTGGCCTTGGTAGAGCAGTACACACACTTTAGGATCCTCACGTGACTGCAACAGCTGTCGACACAGAATTGGCTCAGCTTTGGCTCTGAGGTGTTTTCAGGCTTGTGCACAAAAATGGAGGTGTCTGCTAACAGGTTAAAATACGCAATGCTGTTCGTTTGGAAGGGGAGACAGGATGCAGATGGTGGTATCTGGTGTCACAGGCTTTTTGAAGGGATGTTTTTGAAGTTCGAAATCTGCTGACTGTCAACAAGTCCCAAGTAGTTTGTCACTGAGTTTGCTGTGTCCAGGGGAGTAATTTCCACTGGTACTTTTCAAAAACATATAAACAAGTGTGTATTTTATTGATTTATTTATGTGGCAAACAGTCTAGTAAATGACAAACTGGATGTTGTGCTTTCCATAAGGTCAGCAGAGGAAAACGTAAACACTGTGTAAACCTTTCTATTAGGTGAATTTCCATCCACCTGTTTTATTTGCACTTTCAGTTTGTGCATAAGAATGTGTCATCAACATATCATCAATCATCAGAAAAATTAACCAGCAATTATCTAATAATCGTTATATTTTTATACTGAAAATAGGCTGCTAAAGAAAGTGTGTTTTTCCTCAGTGAAATCTCTATTCCAAGAAGAAAACAAAGCCTTTAAAGTTGAACTAACAGAAAGTAAAACAACAAAGATCTGAGGCCTCATAAAGGCAGCGAGTCAAACCCAACAAATGAACAAACCAAAGCTATGGCGCTCGACACAAACACAACTGAGAGGCTTTTACAGAGAATACAACAAAGTTATCATCAACATCACAATGCTTAAAACGAGCTTCGTTATTTCTGAGCTGGAATTGGTCCCACAAGACTTCTCCTGCTCTCTTCACGTTTACCTTCGATTTCTACAACAGTTCAAAGGTAGCTCGTTTTAACCTGTTAAATTTTAATTTGCCCCCTGCTGGTTGTTGCCACAAAGTGAAAGTCATTGTATTGCTTCAAGACACACCACACGCATCGCTTAAATGCCATGTGATCAACAAAATTCTTAGCAATCAATAATCGATCGTTGACTAATTATGCCCATCCTTAATTTACACAAACAGTAGTGGATAGAAATTTGCATCAGTTAACATTATCTTTTGCAGATTGCACACTTATTACAAGGAGCTCTGTGCTTATAGATAAAACAAATAGATGAAAGTAGTGTCTGCAGTTAGAGCAGACAGAACAGCCTGTAAACGACCTGAGACCAGAAAATGTTGTTAAGCTTATTTCTGTGAGCTCTTGTTAATAACTGAACACTTTTATCAGCTTAGATCTTCTCCTATCTGGATTTTGGCAGCTGGACAGTTAGAAAAAAATAAGTTGTACTTCGAAAATCAACCTGAGAATATAAAAAATGAGGGGCACAAACCACATTAACACAAGTGTGAACCTACATCAGTTTAAATCAGTAAAATACAACACTGATCGTTTCATCCTTTTCTGTGCAGGCAAACACAAACTTGCTGTTCAGTCCTACACATTCAGGTGTTTCTCTGGAGGCCACAGTCACTCTCATCAACCACAGCTGAGTCATCACAAAGCTTCACTGGAGAACTGAGAGCAAACAGTGAGCCGCTGAGTAAAAAACAAAGAGAACAAAGAAACTGTTGTGTATAATATCGCAGGTTCAGGGATGTTCAGAATCAAAACGCTGTCCTTTGACTTTTTAAATCACTGGCTGCTCATAAACCTAAAATGTGAGTGAAGCATATTCAATGTATATTTCACTGCACGTCTCCCCCCACATTTACTGAGTGTAATCTCTGCTGTTGATGGGCAGGATTTAAGCCTCCAGTTGCATAAGAACCAATCCTGTGTATGGAGGTTCAGTCGTAGGAGCACAGGTATTCATCACAGCTCATGTCCACAGCTAACGTTTGAATTTTGTCCTATGACTTGCTCATATGCAACAAAATATGTTTTCTGTGGGGGAATTAATGTCACCCAGTCTTCAGCCTATCAGAATATTCACATTGTTAAATGAAAACAAGAATACAGTACATCTTTTGAAGAATTTAAATGTGCTTATGCTAAAAAAAAAAATGCAGGTGTAAGCAGTGTAAATGTATTAAAATGTGAGCTCTTAACATGTACACAAATTAACTTTAGTTTTTTTAAATCTATATGACATTTGCAAATCACACAATATTTTTTAGAATCTGAACTGTATTTTTAGTATTTTTTATTATATTAATATAGTTTTGTGTGTATTTTTATGGACATCTTTTCCTTTATTTTGATAGTGATAGAGGGGGAATTATTTTCTTCAAATCTATTTTTGATTTCTTAATGTATAATGTTAAATACATACAAACATTTCCACATAAAAATGGGAAAATATGAGAATATGATACCAAGTAATGAGCCTTTGAGACTGAGCTACTAAGTACAGACATGTTAAGACAACTGCGCTCTATCCTACACTGATAGCATTTATAAAATGTAGATACGCTATCCTTTACATGGCACAAAACATACAGCGAGCACCACAATAGATCCTAGTGAACGCCCCTGCACCCACAATTATCTAAAAAAGACAGATGAAAATGGCAATGTGAAGTTCACTACATCCTCACGTAGGTTATTTTAAACCTGGGCTGTACCGGGTCATTAACTGGAGCCGCGTGTGTAGAAGAGAGCGCATGGGTAAATAGAAAATGATTGCCTCATTGGCGTGTGATAATTAAGGGTTTTCAGCCGAGCTGCTCAGCTGGCTCGAGGTCTGTGACATGGAAATGTAAGACTCATATGAGCTTATGTAACCTAATTGTTTAGCCTGGGAGAAGAGAAGTTATCTTTAAAATGGAAAGCATTGTGAGGGCCCAAATTAATCAAATACATGTAAACTCTACAGAGGATGCTAATTAATCCCTCTCAGTGTTCCCGCCCTCCGCTGCCATCTCTTTCCTGGATAAACTTGGCAGCTGTTTCCTTTACTGTGATCATCAAACCAATCACTGAGAGGATTTGGGGGGGTGGGCTCCGATGCTAAATTCTCACAGTAACATCACCTCCACTTAAATACCACAACTGACTCATCCTGACAAGCGCCTCAGTGATTAATGAACGCTGAATGTATGAAATGCAAATAAACAGATTCCTAATTGTGCTCTGAGGAAGATGAAGAAGAAAAGCTTATGAGGAGATTTAGCTTTGTGCACAAGGGGCTTGATGTGTTTGTGGTATAAAAACAAACTTGTCTATTATTTTAAAGGATATTTTGTGCTAGAAGTGCCTTATGCTTGCATAACACACACTATGTCATACAGAGAAGAAGCTAGCCCTGAAGTTAGCATCACCCTGGTTCCCTCCACAAAAAGCCAATGAGATTTTTCATTGGGTTTTGGATTAATACAGAAAATTAACTGTGACCAACTAAAAGTTTCTGATCCTTCCAGGTTAGTTCATCAGATAATCTTCACAGATGAACACTACTGTTCAAATGTTTGAAGCCTAAATCCAGTAGGTAAAAGCTAATGTTGGGCTATAAACCAACTACACCACGGTCACATGACGTCAACGTCTCCACCACTAGAGAATAAAACGTGAAACTGTCTTGAGCTTGTGTTAAAACCACAGACCTTATTTCAGACATTTAACCAAAAACCCATTGACTTTGGGACGAGGGAACAGGAAGTGCTAACATGCTAACACTTCCTGGCTGTAGGATCATTCCTGCAGCTCTCTATTCTTTCTCTCATTTATCAACCCCTTCGATGAATTTTAGTTTATTGCCTGAGCAATTGACAGGCTTTATTTTCTGTACACGAGCTGCTCAAAGTCAGGTTCCAATAGAATTTAATGTGCCAGCGTCCTGTAATTAAGACTTGTGGCTGCAGCCGGTGGGTGGGAGAGGTTGGAGGCCAGAGCCAAGAAAAAATGGCAAAGTCAAATACCAGATTTTATTTTTTTGACTTTGAAGTCATACTGTATATTGTCCAGACTCTAATCGGTCACTTCCTTCCTGTTTCTCTCTCTCTTTTCCTCTCGTCTCGATTAAAAAGCTCCAGGATTTTACATAAAAAAGGCTCACTTAACATTTTAGTATCAGATGTATTTTAGCAGTTTTTGGTGCTTCTGCGAGCAGAGAGAGAAGAGAAAAAAATCAAATAAGCAGAAAACAAGCAAACAAAGAGACATCAGTGGAACGTTATCTAACCAGACTGACTGAATGCAAGGTTTCCACATGAGCAGCCGCTGCCATCGCTTCTGCATCATCTGCTTTAAGTGCAGCACAGTAACTGTCTGCCACAGGGCACCACAGCACCTACACTGCTGCTGAGAGTGATGATGATAATGGTGATGATGAATGACACCTCAGGGTGCAACTGCTCACAATAATCAGAAATCAACCCACAGAGCTGCAGAAGCATGAGGCGTGCTCTCTTTGTCCCATGGCTGTTTTTTTTTTTTTTTTTTTTTGGAAACATGAGGGTTTGTTGTGTTTCATTGCAGTTACATAAGATTACAAAATATTAGATTCACAATCATGATGCATTTTCTATCTGTAACTCTTAACTCTGGTTTTCGCTCTACAGGCTTTAGCCAGGGGTGGAATAAGTGCATTCTCAAGTACAATTTTGAGATAATTGTACTGTACTTAATCAACAGAACATTACAAATAACTGTTGAACAATAAATCTGCTTTAAGTATACCGACATTAGAGGTTTGTGTGCACAAAACAACTTTGTTCTGTTTAGAAAAGATCATGATTTAAGTTAAAAATTAGTATTTAATTAAGATTGTTCAGTTTTCTTTAAATCTTGACCTACCAAACTATAAATAAAATAAAATTATCTGCCTGCACAGAAGGTAGTGAGTAAATGTGCTTTCTCATTTTGAGTAGACTGACCCTTCAATGCTGGGACTAACAGCTGACATTACATGATTATATGATCTGTCCGTGTTAAAAATGACATGCAAGCGTGGCGTGTTTACATAATGCAGCAGGCTGATACAGTCAAACAGCAGCAGGAACATAAAAGGTCAGTGTGTGCACAGCTTCACTCTGCAGAAGAAAACATGTCAGCCAGTGAGGAGGCCGAACATGACGGCAGACCGCCTGTCTGACAGATCAGAGTCAGTTTGGACTGTTAAATGTCGTGGGCATAGGGAAACAAAAACAGAAAGAGAGAGACAGGGCCGTGGGCAGGAAGAGGCTGGAAACACAGGTATTCAAGCCAATAATGTATATAAAGTTCTGAATCTGAGACAAATAAGGTTTCACAGTAGTGAAAATAAGATAAAGAAAATTATAAAGTAAATACTGCGTGAAAAAATCTGTTTATAAATAAATATAAAACAGATTGAGGACAAGAAAAGGAGGCAGACTGGACGCTGAGCTTTAAAGGTTTGTGATTCTAACAAATATCTTCTCTTTTATTGGGTGAGAAGCCACAAGATTTATTTTGCTTCCACTTTTTTGGTGATAAGCTGTTATTGTTTTGCTTTTTCCTCATTCTAACAGACTCTGTTGACCCGACATGTTCTGTGTTGAAATGGAACTTATTTTGTTCTAAACAACCCACATGTGAGGTTACTGAACCAAAAACATGCAAATAAATATAAGGCAGAGGGAGGGATGGATACCTTCTGAGCTATCAAGCTCTGAGATGGAGTTACCATGGCAACTGCAGGTCAGGTACAGGTGAACAACGCTTCGTAACTTTAATATCTTGTTTACTTTGCACGCTTTTATAAGCATTCTAACAGTTCTATTTACATAAAGACATTTTTAGACTTGTGCATCGTGGTGTGGATTTAGCTTATGCTAACGTAATTACAATCAATGACACTTACCCTTCCAGAGATGGCAGTGCTGTTTTTAGTAGAGTAGACTCAGAGCTGAATAATATTCTCAGGCCAGGTTGTGTCCTTTTATATTCCTCAGGCTCTTGTAGGCTTTCAGGGACTCCCCAGAGTGGGACGAGGAGAGTTGATCAGGTTGTAGATGTCTGGATGCTGCAGTCTGGAACATTGTCCCGCTCCGGCTCTCACTATAAGTGAAAAGCACCTTGGGAGGCAGTATAAGGCTCCGTGGTGTTCAATCCATCAGGTTTACAATATTTCGTTCACTTTCCGCCCAGTTTAAAGTTTGACATGAATTCTGTTTGAAATCGGCGTTGGCGCCATTTATCTCCGCTCCTTTTCCTGCTAACCTGGCGGGTGCAAACAAACCGAGTCACATGACGCTTGGAGCTATATAAAAGATTGAAGCCAAACATCTGGATCGCCCCTGGAGTTGTGGCTGCAGCGTGAATTTATAAATCCGCCCCCCATCCATGTTGTTGTGGATGAAGGCAAACTAAAACATAAAACATTGTTTTATTGATATTTCTTTAGTATTGTTGAAGCTAGAAAAAGCGGGTGAAATTTCCTGATCTTTCCTAATACCTAATAACCCTAATATCACATAGGATGGAATTTCAACATCCGAATCCAATTTTGGAAATTATCCAAATATAAACATATTTTTGTATGTGAGACAAGGTTGATGTAAAATTTCATTAGTTGATTCTTGTGTGTGCAGAACAATGAATAAATAGGGTACAAGGACGGTTATAAATAAGGTGCAGCAGCAGTTTTTCAGTTCGTCACCTTCAGACTGTGTGAACACTGCAGCAAGTCAGAGAGGCAGCTGGGACGTGAGGCTGCAACTTTTCAGAGATGACAGAGACATGATGTTGGCCCTGAGGGCCTTACGATGCCCCGTGAGGCTCCAACGTCCACACACAAATCCTGCGGTTTTAGGGAGGACGGATGAGCGGTGTTCGGCAGAGCTGCCTAATGAATTCACTTTGACCAAAGGTCAAACCAAGGCCAGATCTTTCCAGCTCACAGTCTGTCCTGTCCTGTCAAGCGTCCCAGATCAGACGCAGAAGAGGCGTTTTTGTCTTCTTGTGTAACATCAGACATCTGAATTAATGTTCCCCTAGTTTTAAATTTATACCACCAACAATATTTATACTACACTCATTATATTTAGTACATACTGTATGTAATTCTTTATTGTCATTGCTGTTGTGAAACGAAGATCAAAGTGCAACTCCAAGTGCCAGAATAACAATGACATACACATGCAGCTCAACATACAGATCAGCAAGTTATATTAAAACTGAGTGACAGTAGTTAATAAATTGTAGGAAATGCCACCTAAATAATAATTGCTGTGGTTTATTGCTGTAATTTCTTTTAACTATTTGCCAGAGTACACACTAATAATGCAATATGTATGTCAGGTTGATATGTACACCTACACTGCATTGTATTTTCTTGAAGCAGCATATTTATACCACATTATATTTACTTGTACTGTTGGTACAAGTAGAAATGTTTTATTAATTTCTTGTGACTCCACATTACAAAAGCCATTTGGTTTTCTTTATTAAATCAGACAATAAAGTATCTTAAGAAACTGTATTTAATTAAAAGTATTGTATGATTATATCCACATATTCATTGTAATATGAGACATAAATTAGTTTGTAATTATAATATATATGATGATGTAAACAGACAGACCTGGTTGATAGCTGTGTCTGTGACCACCATTGGCTTAAAAGTGGACAGTAATGGACCCCCCTCTATGAATTTGGGAGCTATTTTTAGGGGCTTAAGAGAGAAAATCCTGTTTCATTATTCTGAGCGAGGTGCTTTCTTTCGTCATATAACTGTAGCTTTCTATTTTTCAGCTGACAGGCTACAATGTACGTTAAACTCATATACATCAGCCATGCATGAACACAATTTAATTACTCAGTAATAATATTCACCATGTCTAACCGAGATACTAAATAGACAATATGTGAGTGTGTGTGTTGTGCTGTTTGTATTAATCGAAACAGAGCTGCTGTTGGTGTCACATGCACACACACACACACACACACAAAACAGCAGACACAGGAGGTGAGGTCCACATGCTCCAATGACCAATCACAGCAGGCCCAGCCTCGCTTGATTGAATTTCATCAGTTGGTCACCGTTAAACCACGGCTCCCCAGCCAAACCTTGGGCAAACTGCCATGGATCTGGTCACAGATGTGTCAGCGCTGACAGAACATGACGGAGTGTGATACAGAGTGTTTAAAATAGTTTGTCCATCTGCTTATATCAGAAAAGGAGGTACATAAGCCACTTGACCTATTAAGGTATTTCCTGAGCTATGAACAAAAGAATGAAGATAAATTTGGGGGTGTGTTTGTTTGCTGTCTCACTGGGGACAGACTGGTCCAAACTGGTTGTGTGGGAGATGGATTTAGACTTCACCTACAGAGCAAGCTCTAAAGTGACTCAAAAGGTTTTCAAATTTTTATGCTGGCTAGTGTGATAACATTAGCCACACAAATCTGCATCGGAATCAATGGTTAAAGGAGAAGTCTGGTGTTTTTTGAACCTGGGTCTTATTCCCATGTTTCTGGAGTGAACAGTGTTACCCACAGCCACCACTTGAACAGCTGCTGCAATGTAATAAAATGGGCAACAGAGTCACCATGGATGACATATTTTGTAGTCCAACCCTGAAGTTAGCATCACCTTGGTTCCCCTTCCACAAAAAGCCAGCCAAGTTTTTTAATTTTAAAAGAGAGCTGCACAGTTGCAGTAATTATGAATAACTCCTCTAACTTGCAGCATCTTTTGGATTGGTTTTCTGAGCTTTAAGCTTTATTTTTTAGGCTCAGAGACTATGTGTGTCTATATTATAAAACACAGTTTGAAGTGTTTATCCCTGCTCTCATCAAAGATCTTATCTCCTGCAGTGCTCTCCTTTCGGGTGTTGTTAAGTGTTACCCTAACCTTGGATACAGTTACTGAGCAGCATGACTCTGTGATTTGGTCATTTTGTTGATGTGCTTGCTGCAAACCTCTGCAGAGATCTGTGCCTTAATAAGAGCGACCTCAGCCATGTGTTGGTGTTGGATAAAATGGTTTGTGTCTCCACCGTGACTCTGTTGAACATCTCTGTAGCAGACAGTCTCACT
The DNA here is from genome assembly GCA_033238685.1 of Lates japonicus. Taxonomy (NCBI): domain Eukaryota; kingdom Metazoa; phylum Chordata; class Actinopteri; family Centropomidae; genus Lates; species Lates japonicus. Next base: position 57,721 of record BRZM01003137.1, on the reverse strand, counting down.
GCAGCTCATCTCCATCACACTTCCCTCTCAGCCCGAGACAAGGGTGTGGAAACCGTAAACCATGTCGACACCATGAATGTTCCTTCGATCATCTCAGACACTTAAAATCCGAAACAGTGGAGGCGATGAGAGCACTCGTTATAGACAGGTTATTTAAATTCCTGTAAAATTTTGTAGATTAAGTGGGAGACTTTTATCTTGAAGGATAGTGTTAATATTTCAGATGTTATATAATTGTTTTGTACAGTTACTAATATATTTTCATAAAATGAGGATGTTTTAATGTAAATTTGCACGTTCTCATAAAGGGGAATTTAGAAGTATTTAGCTGTTTCCTTCTGCTGATACACATTTTCCTTGTTTTTTTTAAGAAAAAATAATTGTCTCGCGAATGTTGGAATCATGGTCGTTTTAAATATCTCAGCGACTTTTGATGGATTGGTTGATGTTCCTCAGAGGATGGAGTCCTGCTGCCGTTGTTGACTCTTTGACCTTCCTCTAGTGCCACCATGACGTGACATTTGTTGTTTTAGTGAAATATCTCCATGGTTATAAGCGGCTGGTTCCGCGAAAGTTGGTTCAGATGTTCATGTTGCCCTCAGGATGAACTGTATCAACTGGTGATCCTCAGATTTTTCATGTGGTGCCATCTTCAGGTCAGATTAATGCTGGGTGTTCTGGAAACTGCAGTTGTGGTGCATTTGCAGCCGTTTCTGCCAACAGCTTGTTGGCGTGGGAGATATCATCGCTGCACTCGCTTCATGTTTTGGGGCTAAGTTTTGTTATTTTTGTGCCTCGTCTGATAATTAGAAGAGGTTTTAGAGGCATGTTGGTTTGTGTGGATCTTTTAATGGCCAATGCTGCTGATGGTGTTACACAAGCACAGATTATTTATGCAATGAAGACCCTGTAAATACTTTGTTTTTCTACAGTTGCACTGAAGTTATGCTGCTACCCTGTGATCAAATGTCAACACACAAATCTTTGTTTTTTAAACAAAATTATCCTTTAACATTTGGAGAAAACATTTTGGTTACATATAAAACAAACTATTAGGGAGAGTAGGATTTATCATTTACCCTCTTTTTTTTTTGACAACTACTAAAGTGATGAGGCTCAATAAAAATTTGTCTTTAGCCCCATTCAGGCAGGATTAACATTTCAGAGGGAGGTGGGGAAAATAATCTTCACCGTTAACCTCAGTAATTTAACTCTCATCCTTTTTGAACGCTGTTTGAAATGACAGGACATGGATCTGTAATATGGACATTATTATGTGTCTATATAAGGGCTCCACCAACCTACGTGTCGTTAGCCAACACTGGTATTTTTGTAAATATGTGTCATTATGTGATATACTGCTATGACAGATGTGAGCCTCCTGTCATATCCAGATTCTAATTCTCTTGTCTGTTTGAAACAATAGACCGTCCCTAGGTTATATGGGTTGGGTGTGAAAACAGATTTGGATATGGTCAATTTATGCATACAAATTTGAGATGTGTGTGTGTTACCCCCACCACCCCTCTACTGAGTCTGAAAATGTGTGCAGATCCTTTTAAAACTATATCTATTATGTGGTTTGCAAAACACTTTGGCTCAAGCTAAGTCCCGGGCAGGCTGCAGCTCTGCCAACTGATGCTGGGACTAAGTCCCACTGGGTTACAGTGTCTGTTATTAAGTACATAATGCCCAGGCACTCGTGATCCGCCAGCCATCCTTGCAGCCAAAAGGGTCAGGGGGGTCTGGTGGAAAACAGATCAACAGCTGCATCGATCATCACTGTCCATTTTAGGAGTGAGTAACGTTTATTTTAAAGTTACTGCTAATATAATTGTGTTAAAGCTGCAGAGAGGTGATTATATTCATTAACTTTAGTGTTCAAAAATATATATTTCTATTACATCACTGACTTTAAACAAACAGCTACATTACAAATACACAAACACTTCCGGGGACACCACATTTGTCAATATTTATGATACAAGTTACAGGTTTATTTTCATTGCACTTTTTGGTCATATAAATTTGTTTAAAGTTACTGATGACTAAAGGCTATAATTGTATAGGTCAGAGGCAACAACTGTCATAAAGGATGGTATAAATGTTTTTTTTTTTTCATGTTTTGGGTTTTAAATGATTGATAGGGACAAAAATCTTTGGAATCGATTGCAGTATTGAACAAGATCTGTGAGATTCAGTGGGCAAGTTTTGACATTAAAGTATCCACATTCAAAAATACTAGAAAATTATTATTTAAATTAATACGGTATGAATAATATCATGATTATTATTATGATTACATATATTTTTCTAATCATATCGTCTGTATTAACATTTTGTCAAATATTTAATAAAAAGCTTGATATTGTCTACTTTATAACATACTTTGTGAATAGCTTGTGATGCAAATGACCTTCTGCAATGATTATTCTAACAATAAATACATGATGTGGGTGAAAATTCAGGGTCAGAAAAAGCTCCAATGCAAACTCAGCTTTTTTCAGTAGGGAAAATAGTAACCATAAGCAACCACGAACAATCCAAATTAGAGAGGGCGAGAAAAAACCCATAAATAAAATCTCTCCCACTTTGTAAGCTGACAGCAGAAGAGAGAGAAAAAAAACACCCTGCAGGTTAGCGTGATGTTTCCTGACGAGCAGTGAATCATCAAATCTAACACACAAACACACAGTTTTTCTCTGTGCATATATTCCCACTGTGTGAAGCAAATGAACAGACATACATACAAGAGCTCTCTGCATTTAATCTACTTTATCGTTAAATGCACAACATTTATGCTCAAAATAGTCCCGAGAATTTGAATCCTGCAGAGGTTAGGCTGGAGTGTTACAGGTGAAGGAAAAGAAAAGAAAAATCATCAGTCCCAAACACAAACTAACTCCTGTCCTCGGGAATTGTCAGTCAGAAAAGTCTTGACCTGCAAACATTTACAGGACAAAACACAACAAGAAGAGAGTAAACACAACAGAGCAGCTTCATGTCTCCTCAGACCAAGACAAAGAGAAACCTCCCACACAAGAGGAGGAGGGAAATGTGGAGAAACACTGCAGCGCCACCTTGTGGATTTAACAAGATTGACTAGAGTGAAAAGTAAAAGGAAATGCAGAATCCTTTGCAGGTAAAAGTACCAAAACTACAATATAGAACTACTCTATTACAAGTATGTAATAAAATGACCTGGAATCTTCAAGATGGCCCGATATCCTAAATGCACTTTAATGATTCATGATTCCTTTTTTGCAATCGCGATTCCCAGTTTGATTTGATGCAGGCACCGTAGATCAGAAATCATTCTGTCAGAGGATGGATCATATACTGGTGATTACTGGAAGCGGCGATACATCAGGATAATCAATAGTTAAGCCATTCAGAAAAGCCCAGCACATGCGAGGCTGAAGGCGAGGTCTGGGAAGGTGAAGGATTTGTTTTATGTCATAGATGAGACATGAAAATGTTATGGGAGGTCAGACACACAAACCCACAGAGGAGGAGTGAGGAAGAGGAATCATCTGCAGATTTGATTTTGAGTTTCATTTGCAATTAATTTTATTACATTTACATATGGATACATACAAAAGAATGAGAGAGATGCTCTTTACCATCTGCCTCTTAAAATGTCTTAAAAAGATTTATTCTGAAATTAAACTTAACAGCTAGAAATCCACACGTTTCAGGAGTAGTGAAATCAAGACAGAGACCTGTTAATGGGAAACACTTGTTGGGTTGTTAGTGACTGAGCAGATATACAACATGACTGGAAGTTTCAACCTAAAGACCTTCAGTTATTTTGTGTTGAATTACCGCCAAAACAAAACTATTCATGTGCTTTACTGGAAGAACCTTATCAACACATAGGTTTTGACAAATTTGCAGATCAACTGCAAATGTTCATTTTATTGCAGAATGATTCGTGCAGCTCCTGGGTTTTTAAATTGTGGTGGCAGACTGGGGCCTGGGGATTGTAAAAGGGTATTTTGGTGTGCTGTCACAACATTGATGCGATGATTCATTCAGCCTGGTCTCTCACCTGACAGTCGTCTGCTTACATGCATGAACATCCTCCAACCTGCGTCCTTACCAAGTCTACTCATTTCGTAGATGTAAATGGGTTTAAAAGTTATGCTCACTGTCATGAAAAAACCCCAACAAATTTATGTTTCAAAACCAATAGTTTGCATTTCAAGACTATTCTGGATCTGCTGTGAGAGACAGAGTGCATCTATAGTTTTCTGTGGATTTACTCTAAAGGAAAAGCTCTGCTCCAATAAATAATAATCAGTCCATACAGACACCTGTCCAAGTCGATCAAGGTCTCTACTTTCTGGGAGATTTTGGTTTCTATGTGCAGGCCTTTGCAGTAGCTGCTGCCTGACGACTCATCTCTGGTATAAATTTTTGGGTTGGATCTTTAAATCTCTGATTAACTTTTTATTTTAGCGTGCAGGATAAAACCTTTGATTTAAGTTATCCCTAGCGTGTGTGTTTAGAGGCAGGGGTGGCGTGTCGCCGGAGGCCATGCTAACACCTACGTGGCTTCCTTGGCATTTGACAAGGAGAGGTGAAGGAGAAGGTTCTCCTGCTTGCTGGTTGTACAATAGTACTGCTGCTGCATATGCCAGTGGATTACACTGATCAGCAACAATGCCTAAGACCATGCAATCATTCAACTAGGGGCTGTTGAGGCACAGCCATGGATGCTCAAAGCTTCCATCTACCCGCATGGGGAGGATTAACCAGGGAAGATGTTGGAAAAGGTGGGGGTGGGGAGGGGAAGGGATCGACACATATAGACTCTGAGCTGTCGACCACCCCTGCAAACCAACCAACGTTTATCAGAACATTTCACAGGTTTCAATTTCTGTACAGAATTCAAGTCTGAAACATGACTCTGCAAGTACATCACTTTTCTGCCTTTTTATTCCCATTACACACACAATGCTACCAGTTACTGTGATGGTTCAGAATGGGTGTGCAAAACCCTTCAAGCCTCTATAATGTAATATTTTAACAGCAAGGATCCAAGTAGGTCAGGGGTTGCTCAAAGTGATAGAACCTACAGTATCATCTGGATCTGCAGCTCCCTTGGCTTCCACCAGGCTTTGTAGTGAGTTCAGCTCATTGTTCATCTGTCTGGACACAACTTTACTGTCCATGGCATCATTTCCAGCAGCTGCAGGCAGATATTTTTAGAGGAAACAACTGTAAAAATGGTGCGTTCCAGTTGATTTCTGGATTTGTCATTCTGTTGCAAAACATAAAACTGACTTAATGTGAAACAAACTGCTATAAACTATAAAATGAGCAGTGTTCACTACTATTGATGTAGTGGCAGCCATCACGAATTCTTATGTTGGGGTTAGTGAGTTGCTCTGACTTCCAGGAAATTATTCCAGTTAAGAAACTTTCGACAAAATCCTAAATTTCGACTTCTGAACCACAACTGGAACACACACAAGCACCACTCTACCGAATTATCATGTTGCTGTTTCGCCCGCTTCTTTTTCTCTGAAATGAGACCTTGATAATCCCTTGTCTTGTGTTTGTTTGTGTCTCCTGCAGAGAGTTGAAGCCCTGCCCTCCGACCACCATCAGGAGAAGTCGATCCGACCATGAGAATCCCCTCACTGGAAACAAAACACAAAACACTGCTGCTGCACTTCAAAACAGCATCTACAACCCTTTTGGAACTCTGTGCCTTCAACCTAAATTCACAGTGATACTTCTTAAGCTTTTCTTTTTCTTTTGCTTTTTCTCTTTTTTTTTTTGTGGGTTTGTTTATTTTTGGAGCCAGGACTCAGAGATATATCTGCTTGCCTGATGAAGGAGGGCTAGAGTTGTGCTGCTTTGTCTCTCTGGAAAAAAAAATAAAAAAAATAAAAATCAAACCCTAACCAGGACATGCTTTGATCATTTAATGTCCTAATATATTCTTCTTTTTTTTTCCTACAAATTGTATCATTGATTTCGCCATATCAGAAGAAATCCCTTGCTGTACAATATCAGTTGATATTTATGTGAAGTTGTCAGCCAGTCAGACTTTGGACAAACTTTTGGTTTATTTTGCACAACTAACGATATTTTCCTGATTTCTATTTTTTCACAAAAGCTTGATAAGACAGATGAGGAGAAAAAATCCATCTGAATACATTTAAGGGAGAGAGGATGTTTAGTTGTTGCTAAAGACAATTGTCCAAGTTTAGTTTTCCTCAACTACACCCCCTCCTGCTCCGACCGGGCCAAGCCATAGCCTATCTCAGATAACAATACCAGACGTTTTAAACACACCAGGGTCCCTAACAGCAAAGATGCATTCAGGGTCTCATTGTTAGGGGGCCAACACCACCAGCTCCCTTCGTCAGCTCATCTTGGCTGTTAGTTTTCTGAGCAATGTTTTGGTTTCTACTGTTTGTTCAGGAGCTTAGATCTGAAGTATTTAGTATTGCTCTACCTTTGTGTGGCCTGTTCTTCTTGCTGTTGTTTTGTACTTCCTCCTACATATCAATCAAGCAACTATAAGTGGCATGAGTACGTATGTGTGCAAGTGGGAAGGAATGAATGGGCGTCAGAATGGGAGGTGAAATACTGTGAATTCTCAAATAGAAGATAAATAACAGCCCAGTTTTGATTAAAATAAAAGAAATACCAACCTAAGGAATTATTTGATTGGTTGATTAGATGTTATGAACTTCGGCCAAAACATCAAACCACTGAGTACCAAAGTCAAGTTTATCTAACATCTGAGGTTATGGACATTTTTATCTGCTTTGAAACTTCTCAAACATGATTGTTTGATGACCCAGAACTCAAATATGAATACCTTTGAATAGCGTAGGCGTTCTCAACACCTGCTGTTCTAGATTTACTTCAGAGTCCTCACAGATTCTTAAAACTATTTGGATGAAAAACATATTACGTCAGTTGCATTTGATTGTATCTTTAATCAGTTTCCAATCAAACAAAGACAGTAGCTGGAAATGACATATCTTCATACTCAGTGTGTTTGACATAGAACAAGATTTATCAGTAATATTTCTTATGTTGATAATTTCTTTAATCCTATATTTTTATACAATATCATGTTTATTTAATGCGGCATCATTACTTGTATTGAGCAGGCATGTGTCATTTCTGGCTACTACTAGAAAAGGAACACGTGACTAAAATCTTTATTTGCAGCAGATTGAGGTTTTCTTTTCATCCAAGTATTACAAGAATCGCTTTCAGGGTGGTTTACCTGCAAAATTAATGACTAAATTTATATTAGATTTGTGCCTTGTTACTATTGTTAACATTAAGCTTTCTGCTGTGTTAGCTTATTTCAATCTGTCAGTAAATCTGATTCACAATCTACAAAAGAACAGGAATATGAGAGCATGGACGAGAGAAGAAAAGTTAAGTTTGTTGAATAGATCTGACAAGTATATATGGACCTTTGTGTTTAGATTCAATGACTGGCTGTATAGAGCTACTCCCACTTCCTGACTGGGCGTAGCTCAATTATTAGGAATAAAAAGTAAGAGTTATTAAACATAATATCAGTTATATTAAAGGTCACTATTTGAGAATTTTTCAGTAATTCAGGTTTCTGTTTTCAACCCCTGTTTTCTGCAGTTGTAGATCGTGTTCTGTGTTTTCCTTGAAGCGCCTATCCCTGTGTGTAGTCGGACATGTCAGCCTTATCTGAGGTCCTACAAACATCCTCCATTAGCTCTCATATACTCACACACATACAAAAATACACATATTTATTGATTCCATATGCTCATTAGGCATATTGATCTCAGTTCGTCATCAATTAGTACTTAGTTTCGGTTGTCTTTCAGGGAATCGTCATGTTCAGTAAAGTCAGTTTATTTTTGCCTTTTTTTAAAAGGTGAGTCGGTTATTCAACCAAACAAGATAGCGGCATAGAGGTGATATGGCCGATATTTTGATATGTAATTCAAAACAACAAGCATTAATTTACTACGATGTGTGCTATTTCATCAGTTCGCACCTCATTTTGAACAATGATTTAGACATTTCAACCAAAAATAAATTAAGTTTTCATCATGCATATCCATTTTCCTCCTTATTAAATAAAGCAAATGAAATTCAGCCCCATTATTTTTTGTGTAGAAAATATAAAAAGAAACTAAGACTTAACCAGAAAAATGATCATGACAAAACCTTTCTGCATAACGAAATTGAGAAAATGTTGCCTTCTTTGTTTAGTTTCAGACTTTACTAAATATTCAATGAAATATTCTTTTACTGTTAGAAAGAAGAGTCTTCAAGTATATAAGAAATTAGAAACCTGCTGTTTTCTTTAATTAAACTGTGACATAAACCAAAAACCCCTCAGAGCTGAAACTGACGCTCATTGTCCACCATGTTTCAGTCAAATCCACACATTTTACAGCATTTTTCTTGAAAAGCAACAGTTTGTAGGGAAACCTGCAAAGTGTTTTGATTTGTTTTTTAAATTTTTATTTTACTTTTAATTCTTTTTTATTGCATGGTTTTGACTGAATACCCCCCTATGATGTTGTGTTCTGCCAACAGTAGTGGAGGTAGTTTCCCTTCTGTGTGGAGTCAGTAGACTTTGCTGCCTGTGAGTGTGAATCATCCGTGAAGCTGCCTCCGTCCATCAAGTACCTTTACTGACACCGTTCCCCCAAAACAACGCTGCCAAATTGGTCTGAATAAGCCAAACTTTTTCTGACGTTCTCTGTGTATAAGTGGTTTAAGTGTATCACATGTTAAACCTCATCCCATTAATGTTACATTGTGTTTTTAACAAAAAGAATCCTGTTTGTTAAAATGTTAATAATATATGCAGAAGAGTTATGAAATAAACTAAAACAAACTCAACTGTGGTTGTTTGCTGTTGACTGAGAAACTAGGGAGGTTGCATTTCATTGTTTTGCCACTTGATGGTGCCATTAACTCCTTCATTTCACTGGTTGCATTATCACGTACACAGGACATATCAACCTGAGGAAAGCATGTGAAAATAACTCCTCTGGAATCTGATGATTTAATTACAGTAACATGTCTAGAGACCAAATGAAAGCCTCAGCTTGATGCTCTGCATAACGTTTTGTTACTGTTGCTCAGTGTATTCTGTGTTAAAGACAAATTCTGAATTAAATGTACATAAATTACATTTTAATTTCAGATAATATTCATATAAAGATTAATAAATACAACCATTTTTTTGTATTTATATCAAATCTAATTTTTGGTTCATTTTTTAATGGATGAACAAATTGAATCATCATCCTTTAAAAGTAGTTTAGAAGTGTAGGAGATAAACAAGCTTAAATATTATAATAACAGATTTTCTTTTACCTGTTTTTTGACACATCAACATGATAAATGATTTAAACCTGGACAGAGAAACAGTAACATTCAAATTCACCATGTGAGATTATATCCACTAGATGGAGCCATTGGCTGATTCTGGAGCCTTATACTGTCTGTGTGTGATTTAGAGATGGAGGATAGAAAACGACTTTATCAGGCGGTGGCCAGTTAGTTTACTCCACACGCGACAGCACAGCACTGAAAACGAAATTTTGACCACGCCCACCTTCATGAGGCACGTCACCGCGGCCTCACCCGGAGTATAAATTAAATTGAGGCCTCATATTTGCTCCAGAAAGGGTCGTTGGAGGAATCAAGACTTAAGGGAGACTGTAAATAAGCAGGGTAGCAGGGGCTTTGGCTTGGCTTGTCTCCATGACAACATCAGATCGTATCAAATAAATGCACGCCCGCTTTCAGAGTACTGAGCCACCCCTCCCCCAGCCTTCATTCCATCGTCTACATACTGGCGGCGAGACTTTCGAGTGCAGTTTGACGCGTTAAGAATCCAACCAATAGCAGAGTGGGGACAGCACAGTATAATTTGCATATTCTGTGTTCAAGTACAGCCGGTGCAGTGCATAGTGCCCACAGTTGTTTGATAACAACAAATCTCAACCATGCCCGGAGAACCAGCAAAGGCAGCGCCCAAGAAGGGCTCCAAGAAGGCCGTTACCAAGACCGCCGGTAAGGGCGGTAAGAAGAGGAGAAAGACCAGGAAGGAGAGCTATGCTATTTACGTCTACAAGGTTCTGAAGCAGGTCCACCCCGACACCGGAATCTCTTCCAAGGCTATGAGCATCATGAACTCCTTCGTGAGCGACATCTTTGAGCGCATCGCCGGTGAGGCCTCTCGTCTGGCTCACTACAACAAACGCTCCACCATCACCTCCAGGAATTCAGACCGCTGTCGCCTGCTGCTGCCAGTGAGCTGGCTAAGCACGCACCGTGTCTGAGGGCACCAAGGCTGTCACCAAGTACACCAGCTCCAAGTAAACAGCTCTGCAGCGTTAATACAACAAAACAAAGGCTCTTTTAAGAGCCACCCACTCTTTCTACAAAGGCAAATTTTCCCTGGTTGAGTATCTGAATACAACGTAATTAGGAAGACGTTTCTCTTTAAAATAAAGAAAGTATAGTCCAAGCACTGTAATATTAGAAGTGCTGTGCCATTAGCCTGACTGTTTGTAGGTCATTATAACACATAATGAGAGCAGCAGAATTAAGCACAAATTATTATTGTCGTTTTAGTTAGTCCCCTGGTTAATTTTTTAATTGGAGACAGGTTCAAAACATGAGAAAAAAAGTGTGGAAGTTAGTTATTTGATATATTTTGTCACTCGACACCAAATAATTTCCCGCCTATACTCTTAAAGCAAAGAGTTTAATGACCGTTAAAAAAAGTTGCCATGTAGAAGAGCATGTAAGTCCTCAATTACGTCAGCAAAAGAGATTCAAATACCGGCGCGAGCGTCTCCATCGGTATCAGCTTCTCTGATTCTAGCAAAATGAGTGGTCGCGGAAAGAGCGGTAAAGGACTCGGGAAAGGAGGCGCTACGCGTCACCGTAAAGTTCTCCGTGACCAACATCCGAAATCCCGCCAAACCGCTATCCGTCGTCTGGCTCGTCGTGGCGGAGTCAAGCGTATTTCCGGTCTCATCTATGAGGAGACTCGCGGTGTGTGCTCAAGGTGTTTCTGGAGAATGTGATCCGTGATGCTGTCACCTACACCGAGCACGCTAAGAGGAAGACAGTGACCGCCATGGACGTGGTGTACGCTCTGAAGAGACAGGGCCGCACTCTGTACGGCTTCGGAGAGTTAGATCTGCACCTTAAAATTACAACAACCCAAAGGCTCTTTTAAGAGCCACCCACATCATCTAACAAGCATAATCCTTATGACCGCATGACTTTTGATGCTAGCAGGGATCATTTATCACAGAACGGCGACGTTCTGACAAACACTGTAAAGCAGCAGTGTTCAAATAAAATGCTGGACGTTTTTGTGCCACTGTAATTTGACTTAACAGAATAATCAATATATATTTGAGCTTTTCAGGTTACTAATTGTCTAGGTCATCAAACTCAATATCTTCTTAAACTGCATACAGACCAGCACCTAACTTTACCCGTATTGGATTTACCGCATTGATTCGGATTGTAAACGATCGACTGGAATAAAGGTTTGAATAATTGGTCACCAATTTTGTGCAATACGATGCTGATTTGGAGGAAAACTGCTTTTAGAGAACAGATATGTGGCTCTTAAAAGAGCCGTTGTGTGTTGATTGAGATCAGGCAGTTTAAGCCCTCTCTCCGCGGATACGGCGGGCCAGCTGGATGTCTTTGGGCATGATGGTGACCCTCTTGGCGTGAATGGCGCACAGGTTGGTGTCCTCGAACAGGCCGACCAGGTAAGCCTCGCTGGCCTCCTGCAGAGCCATGACGGCGGCGGAGCTCTGGAGAAAGCTGAGTCAGTCTTGATCCTGAGCGATCTCTCTGACCAGGCGCTGGGCAGCTTGCGGATCAGCAGCTCGGTAGATTTCTGGTAGCGACGGATCTCTCGGAGAGCCACGGTACCGGGCCTGTAACGGTGAGGCTTCTTGACGCCGCCGGTGGCCGGGGCGCTTTTACGGGCAGCCTTGGTGGCCAGCTGCTTCCTGGGGGCTTTGCCTCCAGTGGATTTACGAGCTGTCTGCTTGGTTCTTGCCATTGTGAGCTAGTTCCTCTCTCTTCCTCAGAAAAGTTGTAACCCCTCAGTTGAAGTTGCCTGCTTTATATAGCCAGAGCCGGAGCGCTACCAACGCTGATTGGTCCAGTGTGTGCACGTGATCAGCAGTTAGTCTCAAGATCACTCCTCAAGAACTCAAATAGGTTTAAGTAAAGTAACAAAATGTCATGTAATTACAACTATAAAAGTTTATAGAATAAACAATCTTTTAAATATTAGTGACATGTATCAGAAGAAATTTAATAAATTAATAAATAAATTCCTCATTGTTAATTACTGCACATTTTGTATATACATTTAATATTTCTCCATAAGTGTGCATATATTGGATATAATATTTTATGTGAAACTTCATTAATGCTTTATTAATTTAAGACTGAAAATGTATTGCTTGATCCATATTGTCACCAAATATTGGTTACAACAACAACCCCAACCGTACATTATTATGATATGTAAGTGATTATAATAATAATTGTAAAATGATTTGAATAAATGACCATGATTGATACAGCTGTTCAATGTAACTACAGTGGTCCAGTCCAGTTTAGGTAAATGACTGTAAATGTATATGTCATGGCAAGGTAGCCAGATTTACTTGACAGGTATCTAGTTATTTTTCACTTAATTAAACTTACTGTGTGCAAGGATGGCAACGTGAATAAGATAAGTCTTTAATGATCCCCAGAGGAAAAACTGATCAGCAACATATGACCAGAAAGTTCACCCACACAAAAATGATCTAACCTATAGAACAGTACATCCAAATGGGAATATGTATGCTCAGTAAAAATAAACATATACTTCTAATCTGTAAAATTAGCTCCTTAGTAAATTATTAACCAAACATGTAAAGTGAAGTTTATGATGATAGTTTTAATCATATAGTTGAACACATTGTAAAGAGGTGTAAGGTGGATTGTTTTAATCATTTATGTGTGTTTTTAGCTGTATCTTTTGGTAAATCATTCCTGATTTCTGACCTCCTGCAGAGTTCTTTGTGGCCTTTTCCCTCTCACTAATCTTAACTCAATTCATGCAGTTTTGTAATGCTGCTACAGCTCAACTAGACTTCAGATATCCACAGCAGTTTTAGCTTTTTACAGCTACATGCTCTTCAACTGTCTGCACTATGTAAATGCATTACACTGAATTTTCTGTTGTGATGACTGTTACTTACCTATGTGCAATGACAATAAAGTTAACAACAACCATAATGTGAACTAATCTAGGAATTTATTAAATATACAACTGAACAGCTTTGTATATAAATAATGTTCAACTGTAGGCTGCAAAAATGCAGCATCTCATCATCATTAATATGGAATATGTTGAGGGACTATTAAGGAAGATGTGATTTTATACTCAGCTGGTAGGATGCTATAAAAAGTAAAATACATATATGAGTATAAACAAACGCATTGAAAGCGTTACTTGCACACAAAGAATGATCGAAGCCCGCAAACAGACCGATCACATGTTCAAATATAGAAATAGTTCAGTGCAGGTACAATGTAAAAACTTGTTCTTAGTGAAATGTGGGTGGCTCTTAAAAGAGCCTTTTATGGGTTAAGTTCAATACATTTACTTCTTAGCTGGTTTCTTGGGAGCAGCCTTCTTGGCTTTTACAGTCTTTGGCTTGGCCACCTTCTTCGCAGCTTTCTTGGGCGTAGTCGCCTTTTTAGCCGCCTTCTTCGTCTTCGCCGGGCTCTTTGCAGTCTTCTTCTCCGCACTCTTCTTGGCAGCTGCAGGTTTCTTCTTCGGTGATGTCTTGGCTGCCTTTGGCTTCTTCACGGCTGCTGGCTACTTAGCGGCGGCCTTCTTCGCAGCTGCTGGCTTTTTGGCTTTGGGGGCGGCGGCTTTCTTCACTGCCTTCTTGGGTTTCTCAGCAACCTTACCGGCCATGAAAGACCCGGAAGCTCCGGATCCCTTGGTCTGAACCAGGACGCCTTTCTGGATCAGGCTCTTGATGGCACGTTTGATGTGAGCGCTGTTATGCTCCACGTCGTAGCCCTGAGCTCCCAGCGCCTTACTCAGGCTCACGTAGGACCTCCCTTCTTGTCCTTGAGGCGGCCACAGTTTTCATGATGAAATCGCTTGCGCCGGAATTCCAGACTTCTTACTCCAACTTGGGAGGCCTTCTTCTTCGGCGCCTTGGCCGGGGCAGCTGGGGCAGCGGGTGCAGCTGGAGCGACTTCTGCCATAGCGATGTCGAGTGATTTCTATCTTCTAGTCCGATTAGACTGATACTCATCTCACTGTACAAAGAGGCACTTAAACACACCATGAGAACCGTGGAGACTCAACCCAGTCTGCTCTTCACCACTGCTGCGGGAATACAGGCGACACTTGTGTTTTCTCTCCGCCAAGAAATGTAGAAAATAAATACCAGGGGGGCGTCATAAAGTGTAAAATTGAATCGAACTGATAGCGAAGGACTTTTTCTTCTTATGTAAGTCAAATAAAGCTTTTAGGATTTCTGTATTTTGATTTTGAGCGTTTAAACCTCTCCTATCGGTCGCCGTGTGAGGCATTCTCCATCATCTTTTCAACATGATTTCTGTCATAAATGCTTTAAAATACACCAGAAGCCCAAATAAAAGAGTTTGACAGTGAGACGAGAAGTTTGTTCAGAGATCCGATGTGAAAACATTCAAGTCTTATGAATAGTTTTTTATTAAATAGAGGTTATTTTGGTACCTGCAAACACACTCACGTAAGTGGGAGCTACTGACTGAGCTACTTCCTGACACAGTACGTGTCATCTATCTACCAGTTATTCTTTTTAAATTGAGGACAGAGTCATACTTGGATCATACTTATTGCAATTCTAAATGCGTAAGACATTTAACTATCACTGCAATAACAGAGAAGCTCTTACACAGACCCTAAAACCCGGAGGTGACAGATGTGATCAAACTGTCATCAGTTTGTTTATCTAAACTCCTGTTGACTGATTCTTGTAGAATATCAGATGAAGCAAGATACAAATTATTTCAGCAGGGTATAAAAATAAACAGTCACTCAAATAACTAATTGAAGACACATATTGGGTAATTAAACAATTCAAGTGTCTGATTTGGATGCTCAAATGCAAGAATAAAAAACCTTATGCACAATTACAACATTAAAGTCACAAAGAAAATGGAGTTAAATAAGGGAGGGAGTTAATTCACTATGAATTTCACAACATACCTATAATGAACATAATGAACTTAATATAGTAAAAGAAATTGCTATACAATGTAAATAATTCACATCTTGTGCTGTAAATACACTGTTTTTGAGCTGCACTAATCTGAAGGTGTTGATATAAATCATGTGGTGATAATAATAACAAAACCTCTCAGTAATGGCAACATTATCAAAATGAATGAGGAACTGTTGTATTACACTAACTTACTGATAATCCGTAACATTTTCTACATGTTTACCATAAGGATAAGCCTACATTTAATGTGGTGTTTTATGCACAATGTAAATTGTCTGGCTATTTTATGTAACTTTTTGTATTTGTATTTTGCATTTATTTTCTTGTAACTTCCTACATCCCCTTTTACATCAAGAAATTGAATTTTATGGTTTCTAATGATCTAAAAGTAACCATGAACCACTGGGTTCTTGGTCACTTCTGTTACCTTTCTCCTCCAATTGCTTGGTTTGGCTCAATGACCAGCTTTAAGTTTTAAATCCTTACAAATTTACAACCACATTTTGCTAACTAGCAGACTATAGATCAGAGGATTGGTATGAAACCAGTGGCATGAATACAGTGCATTCAGAAAGTATTCAGACCCCTTCACTTTCATTTTATTAAGTTGCAGCCTATGATAAAAAAAATAAAATAAAAATCCCTTACCAGTTTACACTCAATACCACATAATAACAAGGCCAAAACAGAATTTTAGAAGTCTTTGCAAATTCATTATAAAGGAAAAACTGAATTACAAATTTGACGTAAGTATTCAGACCCCTTGCTATGACACTTGAAATTTACCTCAGGTTTGTCCCATTTCTATGGACTGTCATTGTGTGTTTGATGTTTCTATACCCTCACTGGAGTGCATCTCTTGTCCTGGTTGTTCTAAACTTCTTCCATTTCAGAATTATGGGGGCCACTGTGGTCTTGGAAACCTTCACTACATCAGAGATTTTTTTGCAACCTTCCCCAGATCTGTGCCTCGACACAATCATGTCTCTCAACTCTGCGGACAGGTCTACAACCTCATGCTTGGTTTTTGCTCTGACATATTGTCAGCTGTGAGAGCTTATATAGACCATATACACAGGTGCCTTTCCACATCATGTCCAATCAACTGAATTTACCACAGGTGGACTCCAGTCAAGGTGTAGAAACATTTCAAAGATGATCAAGAGAAATAGAGGGTACCTGAGTTAAAGTGTCAAAGTGTCTGAATACTTATGTCAATGTCACATGTCAGTTTTTCCCTTTAAAACAAATCAGCTAACATTTCTCAAATTCCATTTTCCAATTTTTTAAAACATTTTTGAGATGTAAAATAGTCACAAAAGAATGTGACAGAGCATTTTCTGGAGACTACCTGTGACAGAGTTTTAAATGTGTTAATAACTGGGCTGGAATATATGAGAATTTGGATGACTGCATGGGAGAAATACACAAAATTCAGTATGAAATTCAAAATGCAACACATTATCCTTCTAGTGACAATTGTGACCCACTTTCTCACCTACTTTTCCATGAATTTTTCAAGAAAAACATTATGACTACTTACAGATTACCACAGAAAATGTCAAATCATGTTATTATGAACTAAATAAGATGTCAACATGAAGCAACCAACAGTTAAGACTGAAAGACAGACTAAATATTTTTTTAATATACCCTTCTGCCTTCAGTAATCAGGTGTGATAGGGATGTGGCAGGCTGTTTTTCAAATGTATGCATTCAGAATTTATCATATGTCTAGTGAAGATATGCTGCTACTAATACTTCTACTACTTATGATCCATTCCTCTTGGAAGTTGCACATCACAAATACACTGATCTCATAAAACATGAACAGCATACATGTAATGTGTGTATATATATATATATAGACAGAGATAGATAGATAGATATATATACACTACCACATGGCAGGCTTACAGGCAGTTGCAGGCCTTGGGTCACATGAGCAGCCAGAGTTGAGTTGTAGTAAATAAGTCAAATAAAATGGCTGTTTTATGTACATTTGCTTTAATGACAAAGAAATTGTGTCAGATTTGCTTAAGTATAACGAAAATCTTTGGTAGATTGAAATAAATTATATACAAAGTGACTGTCTGCCATAAGAAGGATACAGTCCCAAGCAATCTTTGAGTGTGTTTGCAGGTGCCAAACTAACCTCTGTTTAATACGAAATACATCGAAAAGGCAGACTGTTTTTACTTTGACTCTGTGAACAAACATCTCTTCTTAACATACAAGTGGTTTTAGTGGACTTCATTTGTTTTTTAAAGCATTTATGACAGAAATCACAAGGAAAAGACACGGAGAAACGCCTCACACGGCGACCGATAGGAGAGGTTTAAACGCTTCAAAATCAAAATACAGAAATCCTAAAAGCTTTATTTGACTTACATAAGAAGAAAAAGTCCTTCACTATCAGTTCGATTCAATTTTACACTTTATGACGCCCCCCTGGTATTTATTATCTACATTTCTTGGCGGAGAGAAAACACAAGTGTCGCCTGTATTCCCGCAGCAGTGGTGAAGAGCAGACTGGGTTGAGTCTCCACGGTTCTCATGGTGTGTTTAAGTGCCTCTTTGTACAGTGAGATGAGTATCAGTCTAATCGGACTAGAAGATAGAAATCACTCGACATCGCAATGGCAGAAGTCGCTCCAGCTGCACCCGCTGCCCCAGCTGCCCCGGCCAAGGCGCCGAAGAAGAAGGCCTCCAAGCCGAGCAAGAAGTCTGGACCCGGCGCAAGCGAGCTCATCATGAAAACCGTGGCCGCCTCTAAGGACAAGAAGGGAGTGTCCTACGTGAGCCTGAGGAAGGCGCTGGGAGCTCAGGGCTACGACGTGGAGCATAACAGCGCTCACATCAAACGTGCCATCAAGAGCCTGATCCAGAAAGGCGTCCTGGTTCAGACCAAGGGATCCGGAGCTTCCGGGTCTTTCAAGGCCGGCAAGGTTGCTGAGAAACCCAAGAGGAAGGCAGTGTGAAGAAAGCCGCCGCCCCAAAGCCAAAAAAGCCAGCAGCGAAGGGCCGCCGCTAAAGCCAGCAGCGTAAGAAGAGTAAAGGCAGCCAAGACATCTCGAAAAACCTGCAGCTGCCAGAAGGTGCGGAGAAGAAGACTGCAAAGAGCCCGGCGAAGACGAAGAAGGCGGCTAAAGGCATTACGCCCAAGAAAGCTTCTGCGAAGAAGGTGGCCAAGCCAAAGACTACCAAAGCCAAGAAGGCTGCTCCCAAAGAAACCAGCTAAAGTAAATGTATTGAACAACATAAAGGCTCTTTTAAGAAACCACCCATATTTCCTCAAAACAAGTTTCTACATTAAAATGTGTATTTATATTTTTACTTTGTATTTGCATTGAACAATTTGTATATTAGAACAGGTCTTTTATATTTTTATGGGAGCTCAAATCCTTCTGTGCAGGTGAACATATGTGAGTGTGGTTACTGTATATGTGTTGTGAATGATACAGTCAAAAGCAGTGACATTGGTTATGATGCAAGATGATTCAGTGCTACAGCTCCCCCTAGAGGCTTCTTCAACCTCCATCTTTTTCTCCTGTCATTTATTATGCACCACGGTAGGTGAGGCAAAAAGCTGGTTGTTTATCCTGTTCATATCAGAAACATGTTTGTTTTGTGATTTCCCTTGTTTCTTTGTTTGATACTGTTTTTTATTCTATTTTATACTGAACATAAGTCAGGTTTATTCTAGGGAGGTCATGTGGTTGTTGCTGTGTTTCACACCAGCAACTTTTAGGGGCATATTACATGAGTTTGCTGCAATGCACTGAATCGTCAGTTGGTCCCATACATGATTTATGTGTAAACTGTCAGCTCCATTCAACTATTGTATATATTTGTGACTTCTATTGTTTCCACTGTGCTAAACACAAAGAGGAGGAATTAAATACAAAGCCATTTGAAACTCTTTGTCTTACTTATTCAAGCCAAGCGGCTGCTATATGTGCATTTGTATGTTTATGTTACATGTTATTAAGTACTCCACCCAAATGATTTATCATAGGATGCAGCCTGCAATTGAACATTACTTATATTTACAAACACATCTATTGTGTATGTGTGTTTTCCTCCATTCGGTTGTGTATTTAATAATTCCCACTCATTGTATTCAAATAAAACTACATTTGCATTGTAATTGTTCCCAATTGTATTGCCATTTCATGCAGGTAAGTTACAGTAATTATGGCAAAATATTCATAGTAGAAGTGCATAGATGTAAAATTAAATACATTTCACGACTGGGCGTGGGGATAAACTCAATAACAACAAATCTCCAAGGGTTAATAATAATAGAGTATCAGCCTAAGTCCTATTCCATGTCACTTTTAAGAATTTAAATTGGTTAATATTGATGTACAAGATGAATATTTGTAAACAGGTCTTTACAATCAGGTACTCTTGACTCTGGAATGGTGCCAGGCAGGCCAGCTTTTAGTCCTGAGTAAAAGTCACATTAAAAGGTTTTCTTGAAATGTAATATTGTGCTAAATATTATATCAGTTTTCCTTTGTTGCGTTTGTTTTCTTTCAGTTTCGTTTATTAAATTTCACTTCATTTTGTTTTGTAAGTCTCACACGCGGAAAGGCGGAAGCCTCGTGCTTGCTAAAGCAACATGACATAGACTCTTCTGATTGGGTGATCACACTGCAGCTGTACCTGTCCAATGAGCAACCAGATAGTAGTTATATATATAACCCGGACTTAAGTTATTCTATCTACCTTTAATACAGGTAAATTACAACCAAGAATAGAAGAAATGTCTTCACGTGGTAAGACCGGTGCTGGTGGAAAAGCCAGAGCTAAGGCCAAGACCCGCTCTTCTCGTGCCGGACTCCAGTTCCCCGTTGGCCGTGTTCATAGGCTGCTGAGAAAGGGCAACTATGCTGAGCGCGTCGGCGCTGGAGCTCCCGTCTATCTGGCGGCTGTGCTTGAGTACCTGACCGCTGAGATCCTAGAGCTGGCTGGAAACGCTGCCAGAGACAACAAGAAGACCAGGATCATCCCCCGTCACCTGCAGCTGGCTGTTCGCAACGATGAGGAGTTGAACAAGCTGCTCGGCGGAGTTACTATTGCTCAGGGTGGTGTGCTGCCCAACATCCAGGCTGTTCTCCTACCCAAGAAGACTGAGAAGTCTGTGAAGGGCAAGTAAATAGTTGAAAAGATACAACAACCACAAAGGCTCTTTTAAGAGCCACCCACTTCTCCTTAAAAAGCTAGTTTCCCCCAGTTCAAATGAAAATAGGTGTCACTCTTTATTTGCCAAGACTTTGTTGCAAACTAACAAGATTAAGTGAGTAATGTTAATTCTGCTGATAACTCAAATAACCCATTCAACAGCTCCCTATACTTGTTAATGTTTGTTGTATGATAATTCAATATAAACATGCTTGTAAACTGCTGCATGTTTCAGAAGTCTTGTCTAAAACCTCTGATGTAATTTACATTCAAACACAATGGATCTTCATATGTTCTATATATATGTGTATACATGCAGCAAACTGCATTCTGCAGACATGATGGTCAACTAACCTGGGGTTATTAGGTCATGTCATACACTGCACTAACAACAGATCATGCATGGAACAACAGGAAGCAGTTTTTTGTCTTTGAAACACATGAAGACATATTACATTTAATACACCTGACAAGTTTGCATCCTTCTCTCCTGCACCGTGATGCATGTATGCAACCTAGTGGTCTGACCTGTACTCGATCCAGCTTTTTGTGGCAGCCAGGTCAAAGAAATACAGGAACATATGGACAGTCCATTTTCTAGTGCTTTGACATTGGATAAAAGTTGATCATGCGGTCACACAATTCAACTCCTGTACGGTCCTGCATGAAAGTATTTGAGATTTGTTTAGTACTCAGTTACAGTCTATACAGTCAATATTAGTATCATAAATTGTGAGAAGCTGAGTTTTTTCAAACAATGAAAATAGCTGATGTGGTGCAAGAATTAGATCTTTGTGATTAAAAAAAAGAAGAAAGAAACGTGTACAGCTCTTTACTGTGTCCACAGCTTAAGATGTTAACTGTACCATAAGGACAGGTCACCCTGAACGTCCTCTGTTGTACGTTCTTCAATTTAAACTTTACTAAACATTTATTTCACATCCAAAAATCCAAAGACAAAGAGTGTTGGTGCCCGGGTGAATATTAGAGGTCAATAGAATTGCCAGGTGTCAACGGTTTACTTTTATTTTGAAGGAATTTCAACTGGAAATGCTGTCGCTCACAGGCTCTAGCTTTAAAAGAGGAACATGGAGCTTGATGGGCAGCGGTAAAACTGTGTTTTCACTTACGTTCGCATAAGCGGTTTAAATCCAACTCCCTAATTTCATCAGCATTCAGTTTCGAAAGAAGCAACATTGAAGCAAAATGAGTGGTCGCGGAAAAGGAGGTAAAGGACTCGGGAAAGGAGGCGCTAAGCGTCACCGTAAAGTTCTCCGTGATAACATCCAGGAATCACAAACCCGCTTCCTCCGCCGTCTGGCTCGTCGCGGCGAGTCAGCGTATCTCCGGTCTCATCTGAGAGACTCACGGTGTACTCAAGGTGTTTCCAGAATGTGATCCGTAATTGCTGTCACCACCGAGCACGCAGGAAGACAGTGACCGCCATGGACGTGGTGTACGCTCTGAAGAGATAGGGCCGCACTCTGTACGGCTTCGGAGGTTAAATCTGTCACTTTATCTCAAAACAACCCAAAGGCTCTTTTAAGAGCCACCCACATCATCTAGAGAGCCATATTTCTGTTGTTCTACTTTATATATTTATACTCATACTTATTATATCTTCTATGTTTTTGTTTTCTGTTCTAAGATGTGACTTCTCAAACCGTCTTCAGTGGACATTTAACTGCATTACACTAGTTGTTTTTCCTCTCATATTTAATATTCTTGTGATGTATTGAAACTTCTACTATGCTGAAACTGTTGAATGTTGAAACCTATTCCTCTTATATACATTTTAAATATATTATTAAATATTTTTACATTTTATATATATATATACATACATTATATATTTATATATACATTTTTATATATATATATTTGCAATTTATCTTGTTCACTGATTGAATCAGCTACTGCATGTTGCATATATGTACTACGTCTATGTATTATGATGTATATTCGATGAGATTATTTCTTCAATTTTCTATTAAGTATTGTAAGATTTTTTTTCTCCCCATAAAATAAACTGGCGAAGAAACAGTTAAGGAACGAAATTTGCCTTTGTAGAAAGAGTGGGTGGCTCTTAAAAGAGCCTTTGGTTTGTTGTATTAACGCAACAGAGCTGCTTACTTGGAGCTGGTGTACTTGGTGACAGCCTTGGTGCCCTCAGACACGGCGTGCTTAGCCAGCTCACCGGGCAGCAGCAGGCGGACAGCGGTCTGAATCTCCCTGGAGGTGATGGTGGAGCGCTTGTTGTAGTGAGCCAGACGAGAGGCCTCACCGGCGATGCGCTCAAAGATGTCGCTCACGAAGGAGTTCATGATGCTCATGGCTTTAGAAGAGATCCCGGTGTCGGGGTGGACCTGCTTCAGCACCTTGTACACGTAGATGGCATAGCTCTCCCTCCTGGTCTTTCTCCTCTTCTTACCGCCCTTACCGGCGGTCTTGGTAACGGCTTTCTTGGAGCCCTTCTTGGGCGCTGCCTTCGCTGGTTCTCCGGGCATAGTTATGGATTGCTGTTGTCAAAACAACTGTGACCACTATGTTGTGCACCGACTTTACTTGAACACACGAGATACAAATGTTACTGTGCTGTCCCCACTCTGCTATTGGTTGGATTCTTAACGCGTCAAACTGCACTCGAAAGTCTTTCAACGGTTTATGGAGTTGAGCCAATCCTTCAGTTGGTGAAGGGAAGTGTGGGTTAACCTCAGAGAGCGTTGCTTTTTAATGCAAATGAAACACATACTTTCCTTCTCCTTTGTTATTCAGTAGATTTCATAGCAGCCGTTATTTCATTAACATCTTTTGACTTATGTTTATTTGAAGTGTAAATCACTCAAAGTCTTAGCAGACTTCACATGTGAAAGACATACATACACATAGACAGATAAGAATGTTAATGTTACACCAGGACTGGGGTTAGAAATAAGGATCATACAACCAGAACAGAATTGGCGTAAGTGCTTGTCAGGAAGAAATAAGTTGATGATTTCCCAGCAACTGAAACAAGTGATAACTATGCACAACACAGAGTTATACCACCAATATAGTATTAACTATCATCTATTCAAAGCACACACAGATTCAGTTGAATTTGTCTAAATGACGAAGAAGAATAATTAGCATCTGAAAAAGTATTCAGATCTCAGTGAAACTGGTAATGCAAAAACTAGACATCTTTTCACAGAGACAATTATAGAATCTACAGCAACTTATAGTCTTAGTACTACAAATAGTGTTTTCATTAGCATGACTACTATCTGTTGCCACATTTGATATTCAGTTCAGGGAAGTTCCATGCTTGTGGTATTGTTACTACTGCAGATATTATTGCCTATAACATAGGTGTGGAATATTACTGGTGCCTCTCTCTCTACATGATTTATGTTTGAGGAAAAGAGAGAGAATAACACTGCAACTGTTGTCATGTGCACATTCTCATTTTTTCTAACTCAAGAGAAACACAAACCGTGTGTCCCAATAGTTAATATTTTTAGTTGATGCATCGTAACATAATCAAAAATACGTTTTCTGTCCCGCTATATTGAGGTTAAATTACATCTCCCTTCCCTGTCAACAGCCTAACACCACGCCCACGTATTGCTGTGAGTCTTCCGCGTGCACGTACTATTTGACGCAATAAAAATCCAGCCAATAGCGGAGTGGGGACAACACAGTAATATTTGCAAATCGTGTGTTCAAGTAAAGCCGGCGCAACTGTCATAAACTTTGCAGTTGCTTGACAACAGCTAGTCTCAACCATGCCGCATTGAACCAGCGAGACAGCGCCCAAGAGGGCTCCAAGAAAGCCGTTACTGGAGGCCCCCGGCAAAAGCAGGAAAGAGCCGGGAGGAGGCTATGCCATCTGCATATTTAAGGTGCTGAAGCAGGTCCACCCCGACACCGGGATCTCCTCTAAGGCCATGAGCATCATGAACTCCTTCGTGAGCGACATCTTTGAGCGAGCATCGCCGGTGAGGCCTCTCGTCTGGCTCACTACAACAAGCGCTCCACCATCACCTCCAGGGAGATTCAGACCGCTGTCCGCCTGCTGCTGCCCGGTGAGCTGGCTAAGCACGCCGTGTCTGAAGGCACCAAGGCTGTCCTGCATTACCAGTAAACAGCTCTGCAACAAATATACAATACAACAAACCAAAGGCTCTTTTAAGAGCCACCCACTCTTTCTATAAAGGCAAACTTTTCCTCAGTTTTTAACGTTGTTAATCGTGAAAATAGTAAAAACTGCAACTGAGAGGTTGTGCACCTGTCTACCATCAATTGGTATACTTTAAGTTTGAACTTTAAATTCTAAGACTGCTGCTTTTCCAGAAGAGGTCACATAGCAGATACTTCTCCTGAGTGGCATGTTCATTCATTTTGGATTTTACCAGTGAAATACTACAGCTGAATATTGCAAAATTTATGAATGTGTAAAGCATACAGTGAATATCAGTCAGAAATATCTTGATCCAATAAGCAGATGATTTATACTATTTATTTATACCAGTAGTTTAGTAGTTTTTTTTTATGTTAGTTACTTTATTGTCCCCATGGGGGAAATTCATTTTCACAGCTGTACAGGCAGGGCCTGCACCACACCCTAATCGACGATCTCAGTGGCTGGATGTGGCTCGGTAGATTTCTGATAGCGACGGATCTCTCGAGCCGCGATGCCAGGCCTGTAACGGCAGAAACTGCCGACGCCGCCGGTGGCCAGGCATGCCACAGGCAACCTGGTGACCGGCTAGCCCTGGGGGCTTTGCCTCCAGTAGATTTTCGAGCGGTTTGCTTGGTTCTTGCCATTTTCCTTTCTTTCTCTGAACAGGAGAAAAGTGTATAGCGAACAGAAGGAGACTCGTTTCTCTTAAACCGAGGAGTCGGTGACGCTGCTGTAGACCTCCGGGTCCTGATTGGTTAGGGGCTCTTTCTGGAGCTCAGCTCCGCCTAGAGGAGCGACCCACCGCCTGAACCTCCGCTGCTTATTGGAGAAAAGTCTTTTCAAAATGTCCGCCAAAACTCAGAGCGGGCCGCCCTCTTCTCTGATTGCGTGAGAGAGGAACTGTCACGCGCTCTGCTGCGCAAGGGAAACGCATGTAAAGTGCAGAGTCGGTCTTTTATTATAAGATTGCTATCTATTTTGTAAATCCCAGCGGTAAACTTTATTGTGTGTAAGACAGAGACAGAAAGTTTTTTAAAGTTTATTTTACTAATATTTTAGATTTCTTTCCAGTGAGATATTATAGTTTATTATAGTTTAGATTTTACTGTTTTGAGCATTGCTGCTGCTGCTTCTCTGATAACAGTATAGCTGTAGCTTAAAATAAGTTAATTATAATCCTACTCTGAATTGTTGTTTTTTTTTTTAAAGTGATAATATAATATAAAATAATAATAATGGAAATCAGTCATTTATTATCCCTGCAGCTAAATCAGAATCCTTCATTACTAAGTAGTGGCTTCATCCTAAATTTGAGGATAAATTGCATCTGTGATTTTAGTTTTTGGTGAACCTTGGGCCTTTTCCCTTTGTGTTGTTATTCACTAGACTTGAGCTCAGTAAAAGGGGTGTTCTAAAGCTGATGTGCAGATTAGTTATCGATGATTGGTCAGTATTTACAATTCTCATAAGAAATGAATCAATATCTAAAATAGAGAAAAGCGGGAAGCAGCTCTATAGTGAAAGAGTGCGTGGCTCTTAAAAGAGCCTTTGTTTAAGATGTTCAACATTTTGCCGCTCACTTCTTCTTGGGTGCTGCCTTCTTGGCTTTGGGTTTGGGTGCAGCCTTCTTGGCGGCAGCCTTCTTAGGGGCAGCGGCCTTCTTTGCCTTGGGCTTTGTAACCTTCTTGGGGCTCTTGGTGGCCTTCTTAGCGGGCTTGGCGGCCTTCTTCGGGCTCTTGGCCGGCTTCTTGACCGCTGCCTTCTTGGGCTACTTCGGAGACTTCTTAGCGGCTGCTGCCTTCTTGGCCGCTGGTTTCTTGGCGGCAGGCTTCTTGACTTCAGGAGCGGCTTTCTTTGCCCGGCTTCTTCATATGGCTTCAACCTTTTTGGCCAGTTTGGAAGGGCCAGGCCCCGACCCTTGACTTGGATTAGGGCCCTTGGTCACCAGGTTCTTGATGTAGTCCTGACACGGGGCCTTGTTCTTCTCCATCGTAGCCTCCGGCGGCCAAGACTTCCTCAGGGCGGCTGTGATACGCCACTGCGCTCCTTAGATACGCCCACAGCCTTGACGATGAGCTCTCCGAGGCTGGGACCAGTCCTCTTGGGCTTGGTCACCTTCTTCTTGTAGGTTTAGCCAGGGCAGCGGCTGGAGCTGCTGCTGGTGCGACTTCTGCCATTTTCCTTTCCTTAGTTGTGTTCCTGTCACGTTGAGACGAGAGTCAAGTGTGAGAATCCGCAGCAGAGGCAGTGCCAGACACACCGTGAGGCGGAGACTCAATCAGCCCGGAGCTCCTCATGCCAGCCTGAACAACGGACACTTGTGTTTTCTCCTCACCGATAAAACACTGAAAATCACCGTGGGAGCAGCGCTGCGGGTAGACAGCGAAGGGCCGACAGCGACCGTGTCTCTTCATGAAGCCGGTCAGGCTCTGACGGTCTCTGTGTTTGTTGTGGAACCTCCAAACCTCGCCTGTTCACCATGATAACCGCGCTTCTCCACGGCTTTTCCTACTCACTTCTCTCCTAAAATGCTTTAAAATGCCACAGATCCACTAAAATCGCTTTTCCCTTCAGCTCAGATGTTCCTTTAGGGGACTGGGAGTAAAGCAATCATCTGTTGATGATCTGTTTGTAATAAACTGAAGCTGATCTGGTAGCAGCAAACACACTGGTGATGGCCGAGGCTCGGGTCGAAGCACAGCCAGACTTTTAGTCAGAACCAGTTTATATCTTCAGTGTAACAGATGACACAGTCACACTAATCAACATATCACTGATCAATATATTAATAATGAGTTGTAAATGAAATCAACAGGTGAATACCTAACTTTGTGTCTCAGGAGAATTAAAGGCTGCTGCATTAAACAACATAAAGGACCTCAGACTCTTTATAAATGATGAAATGTAAAGTTTGGGTACAGGAGGCAGACCCCTTCTCCACATGTAAGATTAAGTCTAAAATTGGCAGTTAAAGCTGGCTCAGGCTCGTCTTGAACTGTGACTAAAACCTTAGCCGAGGCTGCCCTGGGATTTCCCACTGATGCACCATTCATCATTACTAACTCGGCTTCTCCTCCCTGCTCTTGTCTCTTCCTGTTACTCTAATATGATGATGATTGTGATTATTATTATTATACTTTCTGAGAATGAGAACGATATATATTAATCTGAAGATATCCCTCATGGAGGATAATGTCATTAAAACTAATTTAATGATCCAGACTAAAACTAAAAACATTGCAATAATGGGAACTATGACAATACACTATATCCCTTTTTGGCTAAACATAATTTAGCATAACAGATGTATTTATGTGATACTGATCTGTTATTATTACAATACAAACTAAATTTAATTGTGTTTTAAATTTATTTCAGTTCCTTACAAAAACCTCTGACTGACCTGTTGACTGGAGGAAGAATTGCCACCCAGACTATGCTGACGCTCAGCAGCTTCCTCTCTCGGTTTGAACTACAGCGGGACATGGATGAGCTGGCGGTTGTCATTTGCTTTAATGGAAAGATAATTGCTGTGATCCCCCTAATTGGACTGCTGAGGGTGATACTGAACAACAATGTGGCAGACAGAGATGCAGTGTATTAAGAGCCAAACACTAAGTCAGGGAGCTAACAGTTATTCTGATTTTGAGCTTTTAGGACATCTATACTGTAATAACCAAACAACCTGACACCGAATGTCCATAAAACAAAAGAACTCATGGACTTCAGGAAGGACAGACCGACCACACCCCTCACCATAAATGGAGGCTGGAAACTGTCGCACCTTCAGGTTCCTGGGCACCACATCTCATCCTGGACTCTCCACAACACCCAAGGCCCTAGTGAAGAAGGCTCAGCAGCGGCTGCACTTCCTGCATGTCCTCAGGAAAAACAATCTGGACAAGAAGCTGCTGCTGGCCTTCTATCACTCCTCTGTGGAGAGTGTACTGATATACTGTATGGTGTGTGGTATACAGGCTCCACAGCTGAGGACAGGAAGGCTGTGCAGAGGGTCATCAACACTGGCTGCCCTCTGCCCTCCCTGGATGACATATCTAGATCCTGTTGCCTCAGGAAAACTAGGGCCATCCCCTCACATCCCGCCCACCACCTGTTTGACCTGTTGCCTTCTGGACGGTGCTTCGGGTCAGTCAAGTGTCACACCACCAGCTTCTTCCCCTGACCCATGCAGACTGCAAACAATCACTGAACATACCCCCCACCACCACAACTCTCACACACACAGAACCAAAGACACTATTTAACCCAACTTGTGCACCTTAAACTGGTCTGGTTTCGTTTTTTGCACAAACAATGCATGTTGTGTTTTTACTGTCTACTGTGTAAGTTTTTGTATCCTTTCAGTAAATTTTGTATTTTATTGTTAATGCATTCTTTATACTAATGTATATGAAAGTGAGTTCATACATTTCTGTACTACTAACAGGAATTCAGCTCTCTAGATGATGTGGGTGGCTCTTAAAAGAGCCGTTGTGTTGTTGTGAGGTGAAATAACAGATTTAACCTCCGAAGCCGTACAGAGTGAGGCCCTGTCTCTTCAAAGCGTACACCACATCCATGGCGGTCACTGTCTTCCTCTTAGCGTGCTCGGTGTAGGTGACAGCATCACGGATCACATTCTCCAGAAACACCTTGAGCACACCGCGAGTCTCCTCGTAGATGAGACCGGAGATACGCTTTACTCCACCACGACGGGCCAGACGGCGGATGGCAGGTTTAGTGATTCCCTGGATGTTATCACGGAGAACTTTACGGTGACGCTTAGCGCCTCCTGTCCCAAGTCCTTTACCGCCTTTTCCTCTACCGCTCATTTTTGCTAAAGACAGAAAAACTGATGTCAAGACTGCGCCTTGTGTCGATATTTGAATCTTATTTGCGGACGTAACTGAGGACCACAGGCTGTACTGCGCGGCAACAGAAAACGTTAAACAATGACGTCAACCCTTTGTTTTGAGAGTAGAAGCAGGAAATTGGTGGATAATTTTTGTATGAGTGACTTAGAAAGTCTTTCTCTTTAGAGTATCCTGCTTGAATATTGTGAATTAAGATGTGAGTAAGTACCACGCTGATATCAGGTGGTTCTGAGTCAAAATAGTCTGATATATCTGATCATGTTGATGGTAAAACCTCTTCAGTATAAAGCAGTAAATGCAGGCACTGTAGTTGAGCACCACAATGATTTTCATTCTCTGTACAGTACAGTACAGGCACATGGACAAAGTTACTCCATGTTTTCTCTGTGGTGCAGCAGGTTACTCAGAGAAGCTGGAGCTTCCTGTCCAACACGTACGGTAAAACTAACACGGTGGTTAGTATTATGGTGACGATAGGGTTCACACGCTTTTTATTCCCATTAAGGGATATAATAGCAGTATGTTATACATCTACCCTCTTACACGCATTGCTTCAGCACTGAACCATTTCAAACCAGCAACATGTGTACTCAAACGTAGTTGTGGCTTAATGCAGTCTGTATGTTGTATGAACACGTATTAAAAGTGTGAGCAGAACAGACACGTATCTCACTTAGACTTTCAATTCAATACAAGGAACAGGTGCTCTTAAATGACAAGTATGTGGCTCTTAAAAGAGCCGTTGTGTGTTGACTGAGGTCAGGCAATTTAAGCCCTCTCCGCGGATACGGCGGGCCCAGCTGGATGTCTTTGGGCATGATGGGCAACCCTGGCGTGGATGGCGCACAGGTTGGTGTCCTCGAACAGGCCGACCAGGTAAAACATCGCTAGCCTCTGAAACCATGACGGCGGAGCTCTGGGCCTGGAGTCGGTCTTGCCAGGTCCTGGGCGATCTCTCTGACCAGGCGCTGGGCGGCTTGCGGATCGGCAGCTCGGTAGATTTCTGGTAGCGACGGATCTCTCGGAGAATACGGTACCAGGCCTGTAACGGTGAGCTTCTTGACGCCGCCGGTGGCCAGGGGCGCTCTTGAGCAGCCTTGGTGGCCAGCTGCTTCCTAGGGGCTTTGCCTCCAGTAGATTTACGGGCGGTTTGCTTGGTTCTTGCCATTGTTTACAACTGTTCTCCTTTCAATGAACACAGTGGAGAAGAGGCGGCTTGTCTCTTTTTATAGTTGATGCCGGAGTGCTGCTAACGCTGATTGGTCCAACGTATACACGTGATGTAACCGAACAACTATTGGTCAAAAGAAATTTGAAAATTCATACTGACCTCATCTCAGGGCGGTTACTCAGTAATAGATTAAGTTTTAAACACTTTGAACAATTACAGTTATGTTTTACATGTAATAAGATGCAGTGAAATTACTTAAATAATATAAATAATGAGTCTGGTAGGTGGGGAAAATGGTAAAAGTGTATGTCTAAAAATAACCTGACATAAAGGCTGCAGTTTTTAATGTGTGTAACTAGATACATGACATAACCACAATAGAGCATCTTTCTATAACTAGGATTTTATTTAAGTAATGATTTGAAAAACTGCATAGCATATGCACTTATATGGGGATTGGCGTGCATGGTTGTATTTCAGACATGACACATGTAGATTAGTAAAATAGAAATGATATGTAGTGGTATCTTAATGTCAGGATGTGGCAGTTAACTACAACAGAAGCTGTAGTAAAGAAGTAATTCAATCTATAATGTAAAAAATATATGTAAATCAGTTTCAGAGTTTACAAATTTTGGACTGATATTGTAACGTGAAAGGTGAATCAAAGTCTGCTTTATTGTCAATTCTGTCATATCTATAACCCACGGTGCAGCAAAGAAAATGCTCAAAAATAGTTTACACATAGCAAAATACATATAAAAAATATTTAAAAATAAACATCTACAACACAACAGGTCCATAAATACAGACTTAAGGCACATAGCAGGTTAAAGTAGCAAATTGTAGTGCAAATGTGGTCTGAATGAAGCTGAAGCATTGGTCTGAATGTGTTAAATAATAATATGCTACCACTTTCTACCTCTATTCAGTTCCATTTTTAGAGAGAAATACTGTTAATCCCAGTATATTTATTGTAAAGCTAGTTATTTGGTTCATTTGAATTTGAAACACAATTAGATTAAAGATTAAATAAGCAGTTCATGATCTTTTGGGCACATGACCCTTACAGAAATACATGAGAAAGAAGAATTATTTGAGTGACATGAGTTTCTTTTAGTTTTTTTACTCTTAACTCTTTATTTCATTGGGGAACAACAGTCTCTTGTACTTGAATTATTCAGCCACTACTAAATAGTAACATACAAAAAAAAAAAAAAACAGACCTATGTGTTAAGATTTAAAAAGTAGTAAATTACAGTGAGTTATTACCACAGTCACAGTGTAAAAGACCATGTTCTTTTAAGATGTAATGAGTGCATATTCCCTAAACAGGAAAAGTTTGCCCTTGTAGACAGAGTGGGTGGCTCTTAAAAGAGCCTTTGTTTTGTTGTATTAACGCAGCAGAGCTGTTTACTTGGAGCTGGTGTACTTGGTGACAGCCTTGGTGCCCTCAGACACGGCGTGCTTAGCCAGCTCACCGGGCAGCAGCAGGCGGACAGCGGTCTGAATCTCCCTGGAGGTGATGGTGGAGCCCTTTGACTGGCCATCAGCCAGACGAGAGGCCTCACCGGCGATGCGCTCAAAGATGTCGCTCTCGAAGGAGTTCATGATGCTCATGGCCTTAGAAGAGATCCCGGTGTCGGGGTGGACCTGCTTCAGGACCTTATACACGTAGATGGCATAGCTCTCCCTCCTGGTCTTTCTCTTCTTCTTTCCTCCTTTCCCAGGGGCCTTTGACACGGCTTTCTTTGAGCCCTTCTTGGGAGCGGTCTTTGCTGGATCAGGCATTTCTCTTGCTTGATGCAGATATCAATGAAGTCCGAGTGGTGAGAGCATCTACTCTTATACAGGCTGTATGCAAATACGACTGTGTGGTCCCCCTCTTGTTGATTGGTCGAGCTGTTCAAATGGAGGGTTGTGTCTACGTGGTAACTTTCTTCACCCAGTTAGGCGCCAATTTGTGAACAGAGAAAGGAGACGAAAGAGACGAGAACAATATTCACAGTTGCATTATCGGTACGTGTTGGGAACATTTGTACTGGGAACATAAATATAAAGGATGGAACAACGAAGATACTGATTACAAATATAAGTTAAGTTACATAAGTAATATAAGTAATATAAGATAACACCTTCATTCTATCCAAACATTCCTTCCAGCAAACAAAATGAAAACCAAATTTAATTTGGGACAAAACCAGAGACGTGACTAAAAGACAATTCATGAATGAAAGTAAAGAATGGGTTTAGGTGCAAGTAGCCAAGTAGGAGTGGGATCTGTTTTATAAGATAAAGAGTACAGTCTAGACCTGCTCTATATGCACGGTGCCTCGAGATAACTTCTGTTGTGAATTGGCGCTATATAAATAAGACTTGAGTGTTTGTGTCACTGTTGAGATGCTGGTCCTAATTACAAACTGACATGGAGATTTATCACACATCACTATCTATGCAGAGAGTAGATCATCTAGGAGCCTTGGTTATCAATATGATGACTCACTCAAATAATAAGTCAAACTAAGAGCAAAAGTTGCAAAAATAAGTTTTTGTATCATCTCCATACATTTGAGATATGGGTAATTTCTATTGGTATATGTTATGAGTTACTTGGTACTGGTACATAAAACCAGGTCAAGAGCGTCTTATTACAATAACATTCAAATTCATATTTTATGTAACATTAAAGGAACAGAGCTCTTCATGACTTGATGTGTGGCTCTTAAAAGAGCCGTTGTGTTGTTGTGAGGTGAAATAACAGATTTAACCTCCGAAGCCGTACAGAGTGCGACCCTGTCTCTTCAGAGCGTACACCACGTCCATGGCGGTCACTGTCTTCCTCTTAGCGTGCTCGGTGTAGGTGACAGCATCACGGATCACATTCTCCAGAAACACCTTGAGCACACCGCGAGTCTCCTCGTAGATGAGACCAGAGATACGCTTGACTCCGCCACGACGAGTCAGACGGCGGATAGCAGGTTGAGTGATTCCCTGGATGTTATCACGGAGAACTTTACGGTGACGCTTAGCGCCTCCTTTCCCGAGTCCTTTACCTCCTTTTCCGCGACCACTCATGATGATGGAGTCAGATAGACGAATACGGCTTACACAGCTCGGGTCGGTATTTGATTCTTATTTGCGGACGTGTTTGAGGACCAAACAGGACCATTAAACTGTTGACGTTAACCCTTTGATGTAGAGAGTAGAGGTAGAAAATTCTCTCTCGTTTGTATTTAACTTTATATACCTAATATTTACAGTTTTAACACAATTAAAACTACACGAATTCTATTGCTTTCATTATAAGTTTTATATTGATCAGAATGACCTAATAAAACTTTAATATCACTGTGCTGTTTTTTGGACTGAATCTCAACCATTCCAATCCCAACACATCCAACTGCAAAAGCCACAAAGTTAAAGTGACATTGTATGAAATATATGGAGGCTAACACTATGGAAGTTTGGCATTCAGTGTCTCAGGTGCAGCCTCCTGATATGTGATTAGTTTGTTGCTTTTTATTATTCCTGTTCATCTAGTCTTCCATAGATTCAGAGCTTTAAAATTTGCATATACAATTTAAAATCATCTGTTGCCAGCTGGTAAAACAATATGTGTTAGTGCAAAAACATTTTAAAATAAATACCCTAATTTCCATAAAATAGTGTCACTAAAATTTTACAGTGTTTGATTTTTAAATAATAATGTAGACCATAAAATATCTGAACCCACATATAATATCAAACTCCTTTCTCCTCCGTGTCTGAGGGCACCAAGGCTGTCACCAAGTACACCAGCTCCAAGTAAACCGCTCTGCTGCGTTAATACAACAATCCAAAGGCTCTTTTAAGAGCCACCCACTCTGTCTATAAAGGCAAACTTTTCCTTAGTTTATAACGTTAATCATGAAAATACTAAAACTGCAACTGAGAGGATATGCATCTCATTATACACTAAGTTAACTATTAACCTAATAACTGTCTACCATCAATTGGTATCTGGAAACTTCCTTATTAGATTTCATCTTCAATTTGGTTTAAAGTTCAAAAACTGCTGCTTAGATCCTGGAGCTGTCTGGAAACGCTGTCCACAACAACAAGACCAGGATCAATCCCTGCCACCTGCAGCTGGTTGTCCATAACGACAAGGAGCTGAACAAGCTGTTCGTGGAGTCATCATCATTCAGGGCAGTGTGCTACCCAACATCCAGGCTCTTCTCCTGTCCAAGAAGATGGAGAAACCTGCTAAGGCCAAGTAAACCTGGAGGTTTACTGCTGCTAACAGCCCCCAAAGGGCTCTTTCAAGAGCCACACACCCTGTCTGATAAAGAGCATTGGATCACACTTAACAAAAATAAACAATAAAGTCATACTTTTATCTCATACAGATACAGGTGAACAGCATCAAAAAACGAAATTAAGAATTAAGCTTGTTAGTTGTGTTTGTTAAAATATACTACTGATGAAAACATACTAGTTTTTCCAGTTGTTACTGAGATTTAAAGTGTAACTGAGTAAAGTGTTTCTGAAAATAAAGCATAGAATAAATTAAGAATCATAATACTATTATGTGAAGCCACTGTCTGGCTTTTGTCTTGTAATTTGTTTGGTCATTGTTTTGCTGTTCTATTCTGAAATATAGATCTATTTCCTCCTGCAGAACAATATTGTCCTGATAATGACTTAGATGGTGTAGTGAGTTTTTTCCAACACTGTACAAACAGGGTTTGTACATAATCAACATAAGTTGGAACATCTGCTGTTTGCAGTAACTTTCTAGGCTTCATTTACTTCAACTGCTGCCTTAAAGTTTTGAGTTAAATCAGTTTATTCATGAAAATGCTGTTTTATGGGTTTTTCAGCTTTGGGTGAACTAGTACTATTTTTTTACTTTGGACAGTTTACTGGACTGGTTGAAAATTGATAAATGGGGATGATCTATTACTACTAGTATGGTGTGAAACTATATTATTGTGTCTAGTAATAATTAGGGAACAATAGTGTTTGATTTGATCAGTGTGTACATGTCTTATATTCAGAGGCAGAGTCTGTGTTTTAATTCTTAAGCCAACAACAAAATACCAAAAGGAAGCAGCTCTATAGTGAAAGTGTGTGTGGCTCTTAAAAGAGCCTTTGTTTAAGATGTTCAACATGTTGTCGCTCACTTCTTCTTGGGTGCTGCCTTCTTGGCTTTGGGCTTGGGTGCAGCCTTCTTGGCGGCAGCCTTCTTAGAATTGTAGCCTTCTTTGCCTTGGGCTTTGTAACCTTCTTGGGGCTCTTGGTGGCCTTCTTAGCGGGCTTGGCGGCCTTCTTCGGGCTCTTGGCCGGCTTCTTGACCGCTGCCTTCTTGAGCTTCTTCGGAGACTTCTTAGCGGCTGCTGCCTTCTTGGCCGCAGCAGGTTTCTTGGCGGCGGGCTTCTTGACTTTAGGAGCGGCTTTCTTTGCCGGCTTCTTCACCTTGGCTTCAACCTTTTTGGCCAGTTTGAAGGAGCCGGAGGCCCCGACCCCCTTGACTTGGATTAGGGCCCCCTTGGTCACCAGGTTCTTGAGAGTAGTCCTGACACGGGCCTTGTTCTTCTCCACATCGTAGCCTCCGGCAGCCAAAGACTTCCTCAGGGCGGCTGCTGATACGCCACTGCGCTCCTTAGATGCGCCCACAGCCTTGACGATGAGCTCTCCGAGGCTGGGACCAGTCCTCTTGGGCTTGGTCACCTTCTTCTTGGCGGGTTTAGCCGGAGCGGCGGCTGGAGCTGCTGCTGGTGCGACTTCTGCCATTTTTCCTTTCCTTAGTTGTGTTCCTGTCCACGTTGAGACGAGAGTCAGAGTGTGAGGGAATCCGCAGCAGGAGGCGGTACTTGAACACACCGTGAGAGCCGTGGAGACTCAATCAGCCCGGAGCTCCTCCGTGCAGCCTGAACAGCGGACACTTGTGTTTTCTCCTCACCGATAAAACACTGAAAAATCACCGTGGGAGCAGCGCTGCAGGTAGACAGCGAAGGGAGCCGACAGCGACCGTGTGTCTCTTCATATTGAAGCCGGTCAGAGCTCTGAGGGTCTCTGTGTTTGGTTTGTGGAGCCTCCAAACCTCGCCTGTTCACCGCGGTAACCCGCGCTGCTCCACGGCTTTTCCTACTCACTTCTCTCCTAAAATGCTTTAAAATGCACCACAGATCCACTAAAATCGCTTTTCCCGCTGGCTCAGATGTTCCTTTAGGGACTGGGAGTAAAAACAATCATCTATTGATGATCTGTTTGTAATAAACTGAAGCTGATCTGGTGGCAGCAAACACACTGGTGATGGCCGAGGCTCGGGTCGAAGCACAGCCAGACTTTTTGTCATATTTTCAGCCAGTGCTGAAACAAACTGCTCTGAATTTAACAATGACATCGTCACACTGATTAATATCACTGATTAATCAATAATGGCCTGTAAATTATTTAATCGGGGGAAACTTTACATTTAACTACGGGAGGGTGGAAAGCTGATGAGGGCAGCTTTTTCTTTCTCCGTTCATCAGAAAACAGAAGCCAGATGAGGCCTTGACTGACATTGTGATGGACAGTCACACGAGTATAAAATGTTGGAAGACAACTACTACACCCCAGTCCAAGTACAATGCTAAGTAAAATGGGGAAACACCACCTCAGCTTCACACACATTTACACAACAGTAGAAACATTACATCATCATTAACAATAACAATACAACAGTTATCAATTTGAATTGCATACAAGCACTAATGCACCAGTGTTAATAAAAAAAATACAGCATACACTTACAATGTTAGCAGGTGCTAAGGTGTGAATCTCTTTTCAGTTCAGTTATTTCTTTTAAAACCACATCAGTGTAGTTACTTGGTGATGGACTCCTGCTTGCCCTCCATATTTTTGTCACAGCATATTGTTGTATGTATTATAGATATGTGCAACCCTAGTTAAATTACTGTGTTCACTAACACCATTGTTTGCTGATCAGGTAACAATCTGTGGATCTGCAATGTCAGTGTGAAACAGTCCCAACAAATCCAGGGGTGCAGAAATATGTCACAGATGAAGATGAAAGCACCGTCAGAGATCTAAAGAGGTGTGGGAGAAAATGGCTGATGTTGGTCACCAACATCAACAGCAGGAATCTTCCACCAAGCCAAAATACCAAGTAATGTTTTTGAACAAATGGTAACTGAAGAGAACACTGGACAAACAGAACTCACACCTTGGCACTTAATTACCATGTAGATTTCTACACTGTAGATACATTATATTATCTATCCATTATTGTTTTTACTGCATTAATGACTTAAGATTGATGGTTGTTCATTTATCTTATGGTGTCAACATACTTCCTAGGACAGTCACATTCACAGTGTCTGCTTGTTCATTGC
Organism: Lates japonicus; assembly: GCA_033238685.1. Taxonomy (NCBI): domain Eukaryota; kingdom Metazoa; phylum Chordata; class Actinopteri; family Centropomidae; genus Lates; species Lates japonicus. The sequence goes on along the minus strand of BRZM01003137.1, from coordinate 19,625 downwards.
AACCTGGAGTCTTATAGAAACCCTGTTTTAAAAACCATCATACTTAGGAAAAGTTTGCCTTTGTAGACAGAGTGAGTGGCTCTTAAAAGAGCCTTTGAATTGTTGTATTAACGCAGCAGAGCTGTTTACTTGGAGCTGGTGTACTTGGTGACAGCCTTGGTGCCCTCAGACACGGCGTGCTTAGCCAGCTCACCGGGCAGCAGCAGGCGGACAGCGGTCTGAATCTCCCTGGAGGTGATGGTGGAGCGTTTGTTGTAGTGAGCCAGCCGAGAGGCCTCGGCGGCGATGCGCTCAAAGATGTCGTTCACGAAGGAGTTCATGATGCTCATGGCCTTAGAGGAGATCCCGGTGTCGGGGTGGACCTGCTTCAGGACCTTGTACACGTAGATGGCATAGCTCTCCCTCCTGGTCTTTCTCTTCTTCTTTCCGCTTTTGCCGGGGGTCTTGGTCACGGCTTTCTTTGAGCCCTTCTTGGGAGCGGTCTTTGCTGGATCAGGCATCTTGTTCTCGGTATTTCACTGAGACCAATAACTTTCTCACGCCAGAGTGACGGCTTTTATACAAGCGTCATGCAAAATAGACTGTGCTGTCCCCCTCCTCTGATTGGCGGAGCGGCAGGGCTCGAAACCAGCCTCTGTGATAGTTGACTGCTCACAAAACGTGTCATGTACCAATTCATGATCATAATAAATAGTGATATGGCTTGTAATATGTATTTATATATTATATATGATTTTCCCATGGATTTCTTCCACACATCGGCCGACTACATTTCTTTCTTTCTGTGCCCCATTGACTAAAAGCATGTATATGTATATTCAACATTAAATAACATCCACTGTGTATATACCCGTGGCGTAGACAACATATTTTAAACGCTTTAGATGTACACTAAACAAATTTGATAATTAGCTTTTCATTGTCTGATTAAGAAGTGAAAAAAAATACACATTGTATTTACAAAATCAGGTGTCAGACAATTTGAAGATCCATTGAAATATTGGGAAACACGAGGTAATTTATCCTTTACAAGCTGGAACTGGGGTTTTTGTACCCCTGGCTCATGTGTCCCCAGTTGAAAAAAAACAAAACAGGAGAACTGTTTTCCATAACACATGTTCTTTGCCCACACTTCACTCAGTTTTCACAGTTCAATTCAGAATGTGTATATTTTACATTCTGATCTTATTAATAAATGTGCCTTCTGCTATTAACTGACTTGCTCTGAAACATGAGAGCACATACAGTTCAGTACAGTTGACACAAAAGATCAGGAAATTAATCTTCTCTTTAGCTGCTTTACTGAGAGTTAATGAAGGTTCATTGGCAGTTGCTAATATATTGCTATGTTTTATTACTCACATTGTAATCTGAGGGTCATTTCAACGTGACTTTACCCAATCTAAAGTGCATAGTTTTATATTGCAGAAACTCTAAAAATCCTGCTTTAAAAACCACCATACTTAGGAAAAGTTTGCCTTTATAGAAAGAGTGGGTGGCTCTTAAAAGAGCCTTTGTTTTGTTGTATTAACGCTGCAGAGCGGTTTACTTGGAGCTGGTGTACTTGGTGACAGCCTTGGTGCCCTCAGACACGGCGTGCTTAGCCAGCTCACCGGGCAGCAGCAGGCGGACAGCGGTCTGAATCTCCCTGGAGGTGATGGTGGAGCGCCTGTTGTAGTGAGCCAGACGAGAGGCCTCACCGGCGATGCGCTCAAAGATGTCGCTCACGAAGGAGTTCATGATGCTCATGGCCTTAGAAGAAATCCCGGTATCGGGGTGGACCTGCTTCAGGACCTTGGTGTCGTAGATGGCAGCCTCCCTCCTGGTCTTTCTCTTCTTTTCCTCCTTTCCCAGGGGCCTTGAGGACACGGCTTTCTAGTCTTCTTGGGAGCGGTCTTCGTTGGATCAGGCATTTCTCTCGCTTGATGCAGATATCAATGAAGTCCGAGTGGTGAGAGCGCATCTACTCTTATACAGGCTGTATGCAAATACGACTGTGTGGTCCCCCTCTTGTGATTGGTCGAGCTGTTGGAGGGTTGTGTCTACGTGGTAACTTTCTTCACCCAGTTAGGCGCCAATTTGTGAACAGAGAAAGGAAACGAAAGAGACGGTTAAAGCAGTAATAACATTCACATTTGCATTATCGGTACGTGTTGGAAACTCTCATAAAGAAATAATAATTTAAAAAACATGTTAATATTGCCGTTAAACAGGAAATGAAAAAAAAATGGTTTTGATCATTTGCAACAAAGTTTGTAGTGGGAGAAAAACTGAGAACATAAATAAAATGTTACAATGTAATGGATGGGACAACAAAGATACTGATTACAAATATAAGTTAGAGTTAACATCGGCAAAAAACAGAACAGAGAAAAAGAAGAGACGGTTAAATCTGTAACAACATTCACAGTCGCATTATTCATTTCGATCATTTATAGTGGGAGAAACTGAGAACATAAAATTTATAAGATGGAGATATTGACTACTAAAATATGGTTCACGTAGTCACAAAACGTTATCCTATTCAAACATATCAAACATATCTTCCTATCAAAACTTTCCCTCCAAATGAAATTTGGGACAAAACCCAGAGAAGTGACTGAAGAAGATTTAACTAAATAAAAGTAAAGAATGGGTAGTAGCGCTTGGTGGCCAGCCTCTTGAGTGTTTGTGTCATGTGCTGGTCCAGCAATATCTATGGGTTAGGGTTATCAATGAGTATTAGAGCTGTCTAGTGGGTAATCTCTGTTGGTAAACGTTATGTGAGAGCTTTAGTTACCGGTGTATATTTGATACTCATAACATCACCAAACCAGACTAAATAATGTCCTATATCTGTTGACTTTAACACCCAAGATCATATTGTACTGAAACGTGAAAGGAACAGAGCTCTTCATGATTTTAAGTGGGTGGCTCTTAAAAGAGCCTTTGGGTTGTTGTGAGATAAAGTGATAGATTTAACCTCCGAAGCCGTACAGAGTGCGGCCCTGTCTCTTCAGAGCGTACACCACGTCCAGCGGCGGTCACTGTCTTCCTCTTAGTGTCATAGTAATAGCATCATGATCACGTTCTCCAGAAACACCTTGAGTACACTTATCTCCTGCAGATGAGACCGGAGACAGCTTGACTCGCCACGACGAGCTGATCGCGATAGTCGGTGATTCCCCGATGTTATCACGGAGAACTTTACGGTGACGCTTAGCGCCTCCTTTACCGAGTCCTTTACCACCTTTTCCTCTTCCGCTCATTTTCAGTCTTCAGTGGTGCTTTACTGAATGGCGCTCAAAGCGGAATTCTCAGCTATTCAAACCCTGTCTGAGGACCTGATAGAAGACAGTGGACATTTCTTCTGTGAATTTAATGCTGAACTCTATGGCATTAGCGCCACCACCGAACCATGAGTCAGGCACAGCAGGATTCCTATAAAACTCTCTGAGCTCCGCATTAGTTTTATCCAGGGGTGGAAAAGGAAAAGTCACACTAATAACAACAATTAGTGACACGTTTCCACATTTATTGAAGTCTGCGGACAATTTACATTTAATTCAACTATTCAGTTTTTTCTTACTTCTTGTGTTTTTATGATTTACCAGCTGACAGTCACCACATACGGAGGTATATTTCAAATACATGTCTAGAGGGAAAAATCAGATGTCATCGTATTTTATATATTTAAGTGATAGAAAAGTGGAGAGTGGGACATTCTTCACTGGCACAGCTGTTAAAAATGAATGTATTACATAAGTAATATGCAAAAAGCTTATGCATAAGCATCTAGCTTGTCATAATACTTTGTATGGTAACATCATATAAATACTGTAAAGTGTACTGGCTCCATGGTGTAATGGTTAGCACTCTGGACTCTGAATCCAGCGATCCGAGTTCAAATCTCGGTGGGACCTGATTTTGAAAAGAGTCTCTCATAGTATCTATCAATGACTGCTATTATTCTGAAAGCACTGGGGACTTACGGGATATAAGAATATGTTCTATGAAATCAATTAATGGAGGTTTAGCTCTCAACTTGTATTTCCATTGGCAGTATAAATATCATATGTGAGAAAAGTTATTGGCCCGCAAAGAATAAACATTCTGAATTTCTTTATAACTCAAAGTGTTTTGTAAAAAGATAAATCTGCTCCCTAAGATGCAAATACATAATAATAATATATTAATATATATAGTATATAGTATATCTTTTCTCAACCTTCAGTTTGTGTGTTTTTTTGTTTTTTTCCCCTTTAAGTCCCCTCCCGGACTCCTTACTATTACGATCGCCAAGTAAGTCCTGTGACTGCCTCTCTGATAAAGAAAAACGTTCAGCTTTTGGTAAGAAGCTGATTCAGACTGATGGAAAGATTCAGGCTATTTGCACTGAAGCACTGTTGACACGTAAATTACTCACATCTTGTCTAAGTCCCATTGATTTTCGAGATTACATAGACTGTATATAAAGACGTCAGAGGTGCGTGTGTGCCGGTTGTTGATTGGTCAGATGTATCAGGAGGCGTGTCTAGATTCATGTCGGGGGCGGGGCTTATCAAACAGCCGTAGAGAGATTAGTAGCGGTGATTGAGCACGTGAAGTCTTGGACCGTGGAGTCTTAGTGGCCTCTGGCATCTCGCTCTCTCCCTGTAACTTTGTTTTGTGGTGTTTTGGGTTGACAGAGGGCTGAAGTTGGAACTGGCTGTTTCTCTGAAACGATGTTTGACCTAAAGAAGAGAAACAGTCTGACTCTGAACTGCAGCCGCGAGACGGAGGAGTTCAGACGAGTGGCGGTCAGACGGAAGGTCAAAGGTGCTGCGGTGGACTGCAGTGCGCCACAAACAGGTGAGCTACCTTTCACTTAGAAGAACCATTTTTAGTTCAATCCACATATGGATGATACATTTTCAGTCAGTCAGAACTAACCACGTAAAGTTAAACTACAAAATATCCAACCACCCTTCCTGACATTAAATTAAACTGTTTTACCATAATAAAAGCCTATAATTGCTACATGCACTTTTGCAATAAATGTAGGCTACATAGCCAATGCAAAACTGTAATGGAAGCTAACTATTATACCTAATTATATAAATGTATATGATGCCACAAGTGGTCATTATTCACAGTGGATAGGCCAGTTGTCATTTTTTGTGTGTAATTTGTAGTGGTCATAGTGGAAACAGTGTCCCAGTACAGTTCCCAGTTTATTAGGTGCACCTAGCTTAAATTATTGCAGTCTAATATAACAGCCCTACAATAAATACCTACCTTCATAAAGGTTATAATGTTCAGTTATTTGTCAAATATCCCTGGAAAGGTGTTGATAATTGAAAACACTAAATATTAGAAATATTCAGTGAGAATAATGGAGTAGTTTTGGCTCAAACTGGCCTATAACAGGGTGACCGGGGCAGTGGGTAAGGGCATTAACATTCCTCCTTGTGTTTGGCTTACATCACTAAATGCTATTTTAGCTGAGTTCCCCTTCTTAGCTTGTGAATGTGATGCCTTTGTATGCACTGCACTCAGCGTATGTGTGCAGATATTAGAATTTTGTTAGGCACAGTTGGCACCTGTTAGCCTCTTAGCTTGTTGGATTACTGCAATGAAAACCTCTTTCCCCTGATTCAGCCTGGACTTTGCCTGTGTGTCTTGAGACTGGTATTTGTCAATTCCTCACACATAAACACACACAAAGCCTCTCTGTTCCTCCCACTGAGGCAGAACTATCTGTTTAGATTTGAGAAGTATGCCTGCTCCAATGGTACTGTTAGATACAGGATTCAACAGTACTGTCCATCTATCCAACCTATGTGATACAAATTATTCTTTGGCTTGTTGTGAGAAGCGCACTGACAGAAACAAAAAATGACTTTTCAGCACAAAGTGCTAATTTTAAAGATGAAAATAACACTGACACAGTTGCAGTAGGGGTGTTAAATGTGGAATACATTTGATCTGTGTGTAGTGCCTTTCTGAATCACTTTTAAAAAGATACTTGACAACTTTAAAGGGATAGTTTGACTCGTATCCACTTTCTACATAGTACATTTTGTTTGTTTAATCTGTGCAAAAATCAAGATACAAAAAAAGCATTTTTACAGGGCTATATGCATGACTGTGTATTGGCTGGGAACATTAACTTTTAACTATATATTTTTTTATAAATAACAAACTCAAGTGATAAAAGATTAATATTAATTTTAAAAAGCTGTCACCTATAGCTCTAGCATTAAAACTACTCAGTGAGAGTAATAAAACAGAATCAGTTTAGATGCTGAAGTGCTGAATGTCGTCTCTCAGTTGCCAGTAACTTGTAAGACTGGAAAAGGTTGTACTCCATGAAGAAAAAAACAGAAGTGAGAAAGCAGAAGTATTGTGCAATTGAGAAAGTGGGCTTCAGCCTGCTCCACATGACCAACAAATCTGTCACACCTCAGCAAAAGCCAGGAGTGAACAGGAGAGCTTTACTTTCTTATACATGTAACAAATAATCTTGCATAAGTCTGGATATATACAGCAGGTAAGAAAAGAAACGCTTACATAACTTTGAAGTTGTAGGTTGTTGTTGTGAAGTGAAGGTGTCAGTCACACAGTTACTATTCAGATTTCTAAAAGTAATGAGATCGGAATAAATAGGGCAATGTGTGTAGTTTGTGTGTAGAGCCTTTAAATACAAAACTTGGTAAAATGGCTGGATATATGTGTGTGTTATGATGGAAAACGGTTGACACTAAAACATGGTCATGAGCTTTTTTTCCATGTGCATGTAATATACTTGTCAGTTGAGGGTTCAGGAGGAACAAGACCTCTGAATCATACCCTCAACTTGGTTTGAATTGAATAAATATTGTTTGTGGTTTCCCAGGACTCAGCAAAAAGGTCTGTCGTCAAGCTTTGATGAACCCAAATAAGCTGACATTTAGTGTTTAAATATTTCACCCAGTGTGTAACTGTGATTAATCCTCAGTAAAGAGTGAAAAAAAGTACAGTATATGATTCATATAGTAACCGCTTATTTGTTTTAGTAGTGAGCAGTGGAGTATGTGGCTCATACAGCTGTGGCCATGCCTGTGACAGGGTCTGTGGATCAGAAGCAGCTTCCAAGAAAGACAAAGAAACAGGCCCAGCTAAAAGATCTCCTTTCAAACCACAAGGTAGGCTCATGTCCGGTAGCCTATATATACATAACCTGAACAAAAAATACTATCCATGCTAATTCTTAAATAAACCAGTCATACGGTTTATCTCTTTGCAGTGCCTCCTAAACCAGCTCACCTCCAGAGTCCTGTGAGGACCGGACCAGAACAAGCCTACAGTCCCTCTACAGGAAAATCACCACCCCAACGAGTCAACCACACAGAGGAAGACCAGAGTCCTAACAGAAGTTATGGACTTGCTGTCTCCTGTGTCAGCCCAGCACAGGTTTGCCTAAGCCCCTCTAGTTCTGTCAGAGGAGGAGGAGGAGGGAGCTTTGTTTTGAATGGAGTATCTGGAGCACACATCAGCCCTGCCAGGTGTGCTCAGGGGAGTCCAAATCTTTCAAGCAGTCCAGTTTTAGGATCTCCAAGCCCAGGCAAAAGAGGCATTCAGAGCTGTAACCCATTGAGGGAAGGAGGGCACAGTCCTGCTAAGTTGTCTCCAAGAAACCATAGCCCTCTTGCAGGAAAGCTGCGGACCCCCAGTCCTGTTCAGGGGAGAACGGGGAGTTACAGCCCAGCCAAGAACTCAAAATCCTGGCTAGGGCTGCACAGAATCCCAAACCGCAAGATGGAAGGAGAAGAGAAGACGACAGGGAAATCTTTGAGTGTACCCGACTTGATCATTTACTTGGATGAGAGCAGGTGGGACTTAAATTGTATCTCAGTACCTTTCTGTGTCATGTACAACATTTAGAATCCAATTATTTCAGAATATTAGTTCAGTTTTCAATCATGAATACACTTTATTTCTGCAGGAATCCCACTGAGCGCTCTCCCCTGAAACCGCTGCAATCACCCAACTGCTATGGGCCTGCCATCACCATCAAAGCACCAGTTAACCATAGACTCAATCACACCACAAATGAAGCTCATCTGTCAAGCAGTGGCACAGATCGTTCTCCAGGACAAATTAATGGCATAGTGCATGAGAAAGAACGGCCAGTCGTAAACGGGAAGGGAATAAATGACAAAGTGGAACGAGGGAAAATACTCACAAAATACGGCTCCAAGTTTTCCTGCCAGTGGAATGAGGCTACTCCAGAAGATGGGAGGATTCACCAGGAGTTTATAGGCAAACACAATGAAGAGGACATGAAAAAGGAGGGAGGAGGGAGTGAGCCAAAAGATGAAGAGAACACAGAGCAGAAATTGTATAAGATAGCCAATGAACTCCTGCAGACAGAGAGGGCGTACGTGGCTCGCCTCCACCTGCTGGACCAGGTCAGTGTGGCTGCAGCTGAAATCTGTTTATTGCTTTCAAGGGATAGAACATTTCTAGATCAGTGAATGTAAAACTAATGAGCGTGACTCCCACTCACAGGTGTTCTGCTCGCGGCTAACAGAAGAGGCAGGTCGAGGCTCATTTCCTCCTGAGGTGATAAGAAACATTTTCTCCAACATTTCCTCTATCTACTCCTTCCACAGCCAGTTCCTGCTGCCTGACCTGGAAACCTGCATCAGCCACTGGTGGGTGTTCATGTCTCAAACATTCAGGACACTCTCTGTTAGAGCAGACTCTTACATCTTTTACCCCCCCCCCCCTTCCATCACATCTAGGTGTGAGAGGCCAGGCCTGGGTAATGTCCTGCTGCAGCACGCACCCTTCATGAGGATGTACGCCGACTACGTCAGGAACTTTGACCAGGCTGTGGAGCTGGTGAGGACCTGGACTGAGCGCTCCTCTGCTTTCAGAAACATCATCCAGGACATACAGGTCAGCAGGTTAAACATCAATTCTTATTCCTACGAGGGGGTCGGAGCAGGATGTGATGTATGTATCATCCTCTCTTAGAGTCAGGAGGTGTGCGGCAGCCTGACCCTGCAGCACCACATGCTGGAGCCGGTTCAGAGGGTCCCACGTTATGAAATGCTGCTGAGGGATTATCTAAAGAAACTGCCTGTGGATAGCCCAGATTATGAGCTTGCTCACAGTAAGTGTAGTGATATCTCTATCATGTGTATTTCCACTACATCTCATAAAGTGCCTGTCTGTCTCTGGAAGCTCATCATGTCTTTGTCTCATCTCCCAGAATCCTTGCAGACTATTTCCATGGCAGCCACTCACTCAAACAGCGCCATCCACAAAGCTGTACGTTACCATAACATACCACATCATTTACCATTGTTCTAAGTAAGATTTTATCACCTTGCTACAACATATCATGGGATTATATAAACAAAAGTGATCCTAATATCACGGTTTTCTTTGAAATGTCAGTTGTGGAAACAGTGATTGTTTAACAGCTGTGACTGTGTCCATACCTGCATATGTGTGTCAGTGTTTTCTCACCATGTTTCTTTGCCTATAGGAGAGCCTGAAGCGTCTGCTGGAGATCTACGAGATGGTCGGAGAGGAGGAAGTGGTCAATCCCACAAACGAGTTTCTCAGGGAAGGTCGTTTGCTCAAGCTCGCCGCCAGGAACACATCCGCCATGGAGAGACACCTGTTCCTGGTTAGAACACATACACACATATCTGCCAGTCTGGTTTCCTTTTACCTCGGTCACAGGATTCTCTTAAACTGCACCTTTTCTACACAGTTCAACAACTTCCTGCTGTGCTGCACTCCCAAGTTTAGCCTAGTCGGGCAGCGTTTTACTGTTCGGTGCAGGATCGGAGTGGATGGCATGCAGGTGCAGCAGACCACCAATGAAGACCACCCATACACCTTTCAGGTCTCAGGGAAGGAGAGGACTCTGGAGCTGCAGGCCAGGTGTGTTTGTTAAGTTACTGTCGCCTGTGTACACATGTTTTAAACTTCAGCGTAATGTACATTCAATGCATTAACCTGATTTCCACTTTAAATGTAATTGTTTTGTTTTCTTCTTTTCTTAAAGCTCTGAACAAGACCGAGATGAGTGGATAAAGGTACCAGGGTCGTTTTATTTTATGTTTGATGCTGCATTTTAAATATTAAAGATTAAATTGTGCCCTCTGTTATTTTTTTTTCTAAAGCAAGTCTGATCTGTCTTATATCCAGGTGATTGAGGAAGCCATTGATGTGTTTCAGAAGAAAAATGAAACCTTCAAATTGGCTTCTAAGGAGCTGAATGTAGAAGACCCAGTAAGTTTTATTTAATCTGTTCAGAAAATACTGTAAGACCATAAAACATCCCAGCTATGACGTGCCTGTGTTTTCCAGACAGAGGAACTTGGCCGACGAGCCCCTCGCTGGATCAGGGACAATGAGGTGACTGTGTGTATGAAATGCCAGGAGCCTTTCAACGCACTGACGAGAAGACGACATCACTGCCGAGCCTGCGGCTGCGTGAGTGACCAGCGGCTTTGTACTGTAAACACCATAAATACTCATTTTAACCAAAGGACAGTTCAGTAGTCGTGGTTTCTCTGCTCCCCAGGTGGTGTGTTGGAAGTGTTCAGACAACAAAGTGGCTCTAGAGTACGATGGAAACAAGCTGAATAAAGTGTGTAAAGCCTGCTACTCCATCCTGACCAGTCGGAGAGAGGACAGGGTGGAGGGCAAGAAGAGAAGAATGCTGGAGGTGAGTTATGACAAGGGTTTAGCTTTCAAATCAGTAAATACACCCTTAAATTATTACTGTTATACAACAAAGGCATTAGAAGATAAACCAACTAAACACACTTTTTTTTTAAGCTGATAATTTTGTCTTTTTAGAATCACAAAATGCAACATAACAAGAATTTAAGTCTTTAGCATTCTCTTTTTTTATGTTTTGTTTCCCAGTCTGAGGCATCTCCAGCGATTAGTGATGTTGTAATGAGTGGTTTCCTGCAGTACGGCGACAACCCCAAGACCTGTCAACGAGTGTGGTCCGTTATCACAAGGACAGAGCCACCGGTTCTCTCCCTGTATGCTGATCCACAGGTAGGGATCTCTGGTTAAAACATGTCTGGTATTATCTGTTACTGCTGATGCCATATGTCGTGTCACGCAGATGTTGCCACAGTCACTCCTGGCAAACATGCAAAACAACAGTCAGCATCTGCTGTCCTGCACTCACATGGAGAAAAAGGGAAACGCTGCTAAAATTGTGAAGCTGTTGTGCAATCAGCTGCACAAACAGATTCTGAAAGAAATGGAGGAGAGATAAACATGTTGCTGCAGAGTTTTCTTAATGAAGACAAATAAAATCTTTTTTTTTTTTACAAACCTTTCCACTGACAACCAAAATATTCATTGACACCCTGATTGAAATGATTTTGATCAGTCACCAGCAAAAACACTCCTGCTTTAAATCTGGATCAGGCATCTACATCTGTGTTCATTGTTTCTCATTTATTAACATTAATACACCACTGGCTGACTGGTGTGTTTGTTACTCACAGGTGTTATAATGTGAAAAACACCACTGCTTCTCCTCTATTAGAAAGGAGAGCACACTTTTCTGTTGCTGTCATATAAAACAAAAAAACCCAGCACAGATGAAGACAAATGTAGTTTTTGTTGCCCTAGCAAAGCCTCAATATTTGCATCCACCTCCTCTCCCTTTCCTACATCTCCAGGATGTGAAGCAGCTGTCTAGTGTACCTCTGACGGGCTGCAGCGTGGAGGAGCTGCAGGGTCGGCCATGTTTCTGTTTAGGTCAGTCCAAAACCACCCACACTTTCTCCTGCGACAGTCCGCAGCTGAAACAGCGCTGGTTGACTGTTCTGAAAGTTGCCGTGACAGGCAGGATGCCAGCGTCTCACACACTGACCGACTCTGACGTTATCATGAACGGATTCAGATGTGGCATTAATTGTAACGTCAGTGATGGAAGTGTCTCTAGTGGCGAGGAATTTATCATCAATGGCAACAAGGAGAACCACTCCTGAATGTTTAGGGCACTGTGGACGAACATACAACAACGGATGAAACAAGTTCACTGATGTTAAAGACAACATCTCTGAACTATATATTTTAAATGAATGAAATCTAGATGTGGAATTCAAAAAGTGAGTACTGTTTTTTCTTTACAAATGGCTGTGCACTTTATTTCTGAAATGGTTTACAGTAAAATAAATAAAGTGAAAGTGTTTTAACTTGAGTTGGGCTATCCCTTCAACTACAAGGATGTTTGTTCTGTACCGGGTTTTTCTAAGGTGCCCTATGATGAGGTGTGAAAATAAGCTTACAGTGGACAGCTGAACACATGATTGGATGAGGATTTCAGTGATACACAAAGGCTCAATGGGATCATAATCGTCTTATAAAACACATTCAGCTGATCCCGTTTCTTCACAGATTATTACAGCAATTGAATATTTACACTCAAAGAATATTTACAGCTAAACAACATGAACAGCCTAAAAGGAAAAAAAAAATGAAATGCATGAGAATAATCACTGTTAAACATATAATGACTTTGGGATGCACTCTACCACAAACTATCTTGTATGTATCATGTACTGTACACAGCACACAGCGTGACGAAAGCACCAGATTAGTTTACTGTATGGCATATTTTTTCTTCTTCAGCACAAGTATTTTCATGTGCCAATGATGTAATGACGGTTAGTCTAAAGGAATTTCCCCTGAACACTGACCTAAGAATTGCTCAACTAAACCTGATCTATGTATGCAGGCTGAGATCCCACACAGGGGAAATATTTCTGAAAGCTGCATTAATACATTTTTTTATATTAACATAGACTCAAATGTCAGAGTGCATTTATAAATGCCTTTGCCTGTTGGACATCATTAAAAAATATGATTTGGTTTCAGCACAGGCAAAAAAAGATTCACTTTTAGCCTTGACGTTAAAGGACCAATGTGTGGGATTTAAGGGGATCTACTGGCAGAATTGGAATATAATACTCAGAATTATTTTTCATTAGTGTATAATTCTCTGAAACTAAGGATTGATGTGTTTTTGTTAGCTTAAAATTAGCCCTTCATATCTACATAGTTCCTCTTCCACAGAGCCCACCATATTGCACTGCCATGTTTCTACAGTGGCCTAGAACAGACAAACTAAACACTGGCTCTAGAGAGTTTTTACTTCACCTGAAGGCCTCTTCAGGCTCAGGGATGAGGGGAGCTGCATTCAGTCGGTTGCAATCTGCAACCTCACCACTAGATGCCACTAAATCCTGCACGCTGGTCCCTGGAAATACTGGATAGGCCAAATCCATCAACTGGTCATTTTCTTCTTAAACAGCAGTGGTTACAGACATGGCTCTTGAAGGACGAAGGCGGTTTGACCTGCTGTAATGACACATTTCAAGAAAGGAGGCCCTGATTTGGATATATAGGCTTAAAATGGGATGTTTGAATCCAGCACTTGATACAAGAATAGCAACACTGGCAGAAAGTCAGAGCCCATATCACACATACACTGACACATTGTACACAAAGGAAAAATAAAAATGATTATTTACAGAAAGGCTACCTCTTTTTCACTTTCATACATTAATCATCAGTAAATGTTTTGTTCTCTGAAAATCTCCAAACCACTAACTTCATGTCATTGTACGTTCCTCAAGAAGACTTGTTCCTGCTGTGAAGTGAAAAATCCATTTCAACGGTGAGTTTTGACCTCAATGATCACGCAGAACTGTCCACATTACTCATGAGAGTTGACTGTTATTCTTGCTTTTGCCGGCAGGCTGCAAGGGAGAAGACGCACAGTGAACAAAAGGAGGACATAGGGATGTACAACAAAAAAAGGTCATACCAGAGAAATTTCTGGAGGCTCAAACAGTCCTGAAGACTCCAAGAAGCCAGTAGTGCAGCACACAGAGTTGGCTCAAGGTAAATCAACTCCTTTTTAAAAACCAGTAGTGATGAAAAGCTGAAAAGCTAGTCATCTGTTGTCTTTCAGCTGCAGCACAGCTGCTCTGACACCAGCAGGGTGTCGTAGCCATAGATCTCCAGCAGGTGGAGCAGGAAGAGCCTGTCTCCATGAGGATCCAGACCCATAGCTCTCACGCTTTCCTGCGTCAAAGTGGGATCGGGGCTTCCTGCCACCTCGCTCAGGGTCTGGAAAATTCGGTTGTTCTGCTCCAGGAAAAACCTGGAAAAGTTAAGAGTGAGAAAGCAGGTGAGTCACTTTCTGTATTTGGTTTATTTTTTAAACAATTTTGTTTGTTTTTTCCATTATTCAAATCCCTGAAACCTGTCTCTATGCTGAAGAGTAGCAGCAATAACATGAATAATACAAATGTGATATTTGTACAAATGTGAGATTTTATTAGATTTTATTGTGAAATTTAAGTTTCCAAGTCACAAAAAGAACAAGTTATTTCAAGTGGTTAATCAACAGTTAACACTCCACTGGCTGGTGAAATGAATCATGTTGTACTTACAGAATAAAGAGATCCTCTTCACTGGACACACAGTCTCCATTCTCCTCCTGGGAGTACAGCAACATCTGCCTACAGACACACACTTTATTTTTAGCTGTCCTTTTGAAAAGCCACAGGATAGAGAGCACGATTTCACAGAAATTTTGGTGTAAATCTGTGAGGCTGTACTGTGAGCTAAATGCTAATGTTAGCATGACAAAATGCTCACAGCTCCACTGTTGACATGCTAAAGCTGGCAGGTATGATTTTTATCATGGTTACCGTGTTTGTTTAGTGTGCTAGCATGCTAACATCCTGCTGTTGTACTAAACACACAAGTATAGCTGAGCTCTAGTTTTGCAGCTATTTGTTTTTTTGTTTTTTTTAAAAAAGAGCAGTGGACAAAATTTTGACCTGACAATGGCACTGTCAAAAAATGTCTTGATATTTCAGTTCAAACCGTTGTCACCAGCCATTTACCACTTTAAGAATCCAGGAATTCCTACTGAAGAAGTAAATCTTTAGACAAGGGTCTTTAGTTTCATAGCCAGATATATTTTAGTTGCCTTAGCCTAATTTCTTACACTCTAACTTGAAGCAGTAGTCCTGTTGCTGTACCTACCTCTGCTCTGTGAGCTTGCGATATTTCTCCCGGTCTGCAGTACTGAGGCGGAGCAGAGGCTTCAGGCCGTCTCTGTAGGTTTTTACATTCTGATTGTCTACATACACATCGTAGAGATCCTTCTTCTCCTCAAAGATCTTTTCAGTAGTACCTAAACGTACAAAAACACACAGGATCAGTAAAATTTGAGATGCTGGAGATGCTGGTCAAACCTCAAGCAGCTAGCCTGAGTCCTTTTACAGTGGGTCTCACAGATGTTAAGCATGTTTCTAGCATCCACTTACATGCTACATAGGAGAGCTCGTTCTCCAGGGCACTGATATCGGCCACATTAACATAGAAGAAGGGGCGGAATTCAGGCACAGCCACGCTGACCCCAGGGATGGAGATGTTTGCCAGGCAACAGCAGCAGTAGACTGACGGGGGGTGGAGGGTGAAATTAGAAAAATGATGCACGAGTGTGGGAGAGAAGAGAGAGAGGAACATAGGATGTGAATGTGTGCATGACGTGTGGGCTGTCCCACACTGATACAGCTGGAGAGGAACTGCATGTACTGTACGCTCACGTGCAATCCCCAGACTCATGCAAGAAGACACTTTTTTCTGAATGAATTTAAAACACTGTGTAACGTTTTAGTAAAATAAAAACATGGAAATAATCTTTTTTTTATGGTGATTTTTAAATTAAAGGAATATTTTGAGGCGTTAGATTGATACCACTTTTATGTCTAACAGTCCAAAATGAAGCTGGAGCCATGAAACTGTTAGCTTAGCCTAGCATGAGGACTTTTGTTTTTGTACAGATTATATAAATGAGAGAAAATATGTTACCTGGCAGACTTAAAAGGCACTGGTAGGAAGCTTTGGACAGAGCCAAGCTAATTTTCTGTTTCGAGTCTTTATGCTAAGCTAAGCTAAACTATCCTCTGTCTCCACCTTCACATGAACGGACAGACATGAGAGTGGTATCAATCTTCTTGTCTCACTCTAGGCAAGAAAGAAAATACGTGTAATTCCCAAAATGTCAAACAATTCCTTTAAACTTGAGAATACATCCACATCTCTCACCCCTGTAACAGACCACACCCACGGAGGAGGGGAGAAGATGAGGATGCGTCTGCGGAGGAGAGCCAGTTTCCACAGCACCATGATCTGCTCCCCGAAGAAGCGGATGAACTGGGACATACAGCCTGCCGGGTGGGTGATCTGGTCCACAGATATTCACACACACAAGGTTATTGAGTCATACAGGGTAAGACACACTTGAGTCAGAGACACCAACTGGTGTAGTTGAAATCGAGATGGAAAAATTCCTCCTACCTTCATCTCAGGGTGCATGCTGTGGTTGATGGCAGCTCCCCAGGCACTGGCTGGACATGCAGTAACAATGCAATCTCCACCAGGAGGCAGGATTGCTCTCTTGTCCTCATAGAAGGCCTCTAGAGGAGAGTAATGGCCTGGGGACTGGAGCTGGAGCCTGGGGCAAGGACGACAAAATATCATCCAAAGAAATATCCACAAAAATCTTAACCTCAGTTTGCTTTCATTGTCCCATCAAGTCAAATTCTCCCAACCAAAACTACTCTAATAATTCCCAGTACAGTTTGAATAAAAGAACATGAATACAAACAATAAACTAAAAGTGCACGGTGCACTTTACACGCACTGTACACACATCACAGCTTCAGAGGAAACCACAAACCTGACACACTTCATTTGAAAACGGGACAACTAATCTGGCAAATGAATACTTTGATCAGTATATGCATTTATGTATACTAATCTGTCCAGCAGCTGAGCACTACTGTGCACAAGGCAACCACTGTCTTTTGATATATAATCGTACCTTAATTTCTCCCCATAATAAATGTTCAACATTTTCACAAATCATCACAAGGAGCCGCTTAGATTCTAAAATGGAGGAATAAAATGTGGACTCTGTGTGGTTAACACTTACTGATTAATGCAGATAGTGTTTAGTGAAACAGACGATCAGTTGCAGGCCTTTGTTATACAAAAGAATATATCTGTAGCTTGGAAACAATCGTTCAGTAACAGCAGACTAGACAGACCTGAACTCCCATCCAGTAAAAAAACAGCAATAGGGTAAAAAGATAAGAAGAAAAGGAGTAGAAAAAAGGTTGCTTCAGGAGTCTTACATGATAACCTATCAAATTATAACTTACCCCATACACAGGGCTTAAGATTTTTTCTAAAATATCCTGTATAACATAGCTCAAACTCTCGATCTCTTTCACATTAGTCCGCTAGGTAGGGACTGCATTCGGGCATCAGTACAAAACACAGCAAAATGTGCACAAACTTTACTATGACACATCTCCATTTATCATATTTATCATTCCTATCCTTGTTAGCATGATTAGCATTTCTCTGTACCAAGCTCTGTTAGCTGCAAGAGTCAGGAGAAGACAAATAACAGACAGAGAGGGAAGGGAGAGGAAGAGGGGGAAAAGGGGAAAGAATCTATAAATTCCTTAATATCTTAATCACCTCATGACCAACAGAGAGCCCTTTATACAAGAAACAGACGACTGCCGTGACAGTCAGCAGATGGGGAATCTGGAGCAAGCTACGAGGGGAATGATGAGTGAGGAGCATGACCGCTGCATGACTGGAGGAGTGTGGGAATTGTGGAGGGGGGGAGAGAGAAGGAATCAGGGGGAAAGCAGAGAGAGAAGAAAGAGGGAGAGAATATAGAGAGGGCTGTGTTCAAAGGGCCGCTGAGGAGGAAGTGTAACACTGAAGCACACAGGCCTGTCCCCACCAGCAACACTTCCATTATTTTTTGACCCCATTAACACTTTAATTAATGGGGTAAAATCAAATTAAAGACAATGGAAGTGTTGGTGGTGGGGACAGGCCTGTGTGCTTCAGTGTTACACTTCCTCCTCAGCGGCCCTTTGAACACAGCCCTCTCTATATTCTCTCCCTCTTTCTTCTCTCTCTGCTTTCCCCCTGATTCCTTCTCTCTCCCCCCCTCCACAATTCCCACACTCCTCCAGTCATGCAGCGGTCATGCTCCTCACTCATCATTCCCCTCGTAGCTTGCTCCAGATTCCCCATCTGCTGACTGTCACGGCAGTCGTCTGTTTCTTGTATAAAGGGCTCTCTGTTGGTCATGAGGTGATTAAGATATTAAGGAATTTATAGATTCTTTCCCCTTTTCCCCCTCTTCCTCTCCCTTCCCTCTCTGTCTGTTATTTGTCTTCTCCTGACTCTTGCAGCTAACAGAGCTTGGTACAGAGAAATGCTAATCATGCTAACAAGGATAGGAATGATAAATATGATAAATGGAGATGTGTCATAGTAAAGTTTGTGCACATTTTGCTGTGTTTTGTACTGATGCCCGAATGCAGTCCCTACCTAGCGGACTAATGTGAAAGAGATCGAGAGTTTGAGCTATGTTATACAGGATATTTTAGAAAAAATCTTAAGCCCTGTGTATGGGGTAAGTTATAATTTGATAGGTTATCATGTAAGACTCCTGAAGCAACCTTTTTTCTACTCCTTTTCTTCTTATCTTTTTACCCTATTGCTGTTTTTTTACTGGATGGGAGTTCAGGTCTGTCTAGTCTGCTGTTACTGAACGATTGTTTCCAAGCTACAGATATATTCTTTTGTATAACAAAGGCCTGCAACTGATCGTCTGTTTCACTAAACACTATCTGCATTAATCAGTAAGTGTTAACCACACAGAGTCCACATTTTATTCCTCCATTTTAGAATCTAAGCGGCTCCTTGTGATGATTTGTGAAAATGTTGAACATTTATTATGGGGAGAAATTAAGGTACGATTATATATCAAAAGACAGTGGTTGCCTTGTGCACAGTAGTGCTCAGCTGCTGGACAGATTAGTATACATAAATGCATATACTGATCAAAGTATTCATTTGCCAGATTAGTTGTCCCGTTTTCAAATGAAGTGTGTCAGGTTTGTGGTTTCCTCTGAAGCTGTGATGTGTGTACAGTGCGTGTAAAGTGCACCGTGCACTTTTAGTTTATTGTTTGTATTCATGTTCTTTTATTCAAACTGTACTGGGAATTATTAGAGTAGTTTTGGTTGGGAGAATTTGACTTGATGGGACAATGAAAGCAAACTGAGGTTAAGATTTTTGTGGATATTTCTTTGGATGATATTTTGTCGTCCTTGCCCCAGGCTCCAGCTCCAGTCCCCAGGCCATTACTCTCCTCTAGAGGCCTTCTATGAGGACAAGAGAGCAATCCTGCCTCCTGGTGGAGATTGCATTGTTACTGCATGTCCAGCCAGTGCCTGGGGAGCTGCCATCAACCACAGCATGCACCCTGAGATGAAGGTAGGAGGAATTTTTCCATCTCGATTTCAACTACACCAGTTGGTGTCTCTGACTCAAGTGTGTCTTACCCTGTATGACTCAATAACCTTGTGTGTGTGAATATCTGTGGACCAGATCACCCACCCGGCAGGCTGTATGTCCCAGTTCATCCGCTTCTTCGGGGAGCAGATCATGGTGCTGTGGAAACTGGCTCTCCTCCGCAGACGCATCCTCATCTTCTCCCCTCCTCC
>BRZM01003136.1:0-17465 GCA_033238685.1 Lates japonicus | reverse complement strand
ATAATTACACTTGGTCCACTTTATATTGCTGTACTTTATTTCTGCATGTAAAATAGATTCTCCTGAGGACATATCAACTACTCTAGTCAATTTTTTAGATCAATATGTGGCCACAAAATACATGCCACTGCTGCTGATGCGGTCACTTAAGTGTCGGTGTTATTGACCTCAGATGACATACTACTATGGGAGGCTGTGGCTCAGGAGGTAGAGCACTCGCCCACCAATCAGAAGGTCGGTGGTTCGGTCCCGGCTCCTCCAGTCCGCATGCCTTAGTATCCTTGGAAAAGATACTGAACCCCAAATTGCCTCCGATGTGTGTGCATCGCATCGGTGTGTGAATGTGTGTGAATGTGTGTATAGAAAAGCACTTTGTATAGAACATGTGCTGTATGAATGTGTGTGAATGGGGTGAATGTGATCTGTAGTGTGAAGCGCTTTGAGTGGTCGAAAAGACTAGAAAAGCGCCATATAAGTACAGTCCATTTACTAGATCCATAAAGCATAAATCACAGGCAGACATGCAGGTAACTGCCAAAAGAAGCACCACTCTGAGAATTACACAGCTGAGGTGTATGGATTAAATAACTCTTATGCTTGTAAACTCATTCAGTGAGTCGTTAATTTTGCCCTCTGGACAGGCACAAAATTCCTTGAAGACACTAAACTGCTCCTCCCCAAGATGGAAGACATTACTTATCAGTAATATATTAACCTTGACCTGGAAAGAAGTGAATCTTTTTCAACTTTGTGTATGTGTTTGTATTGCGTATTTCTTAGGATCATGCCATGTCATTTTCTCAGATATTTGCCTTTTGTTTGCCATTTAGGGTGCATATGTAAGTCTAACCTTGAGCAAGTTGAGGATCTTCTTGCTCAGGTCCAGCTCAAAGTTTGTATAGTTGGAGCCTGCCATGTCGTAGATGAACACCAAGCCGTTCCTCTGGGTCTCAAAGCTGTGGAAAAAACAGAAACGTGGGTGTTTATGTTTATGATATATATTACACAGGTCAGGAAACCACTAACCTATGCAGGCAAGTGCACATTTTTTCCAACACAGTAGCTAGACAGCATTTTTAAAACTACAAATACAGTATAGTTGACATGGAAAACATGCCAACTACCTTTTAATAGTCAAATTTGGTATTATATTTATAGGTTTCCCTCATGTAAAACTAATTTTGTACAATTTCTAGTTTAAGTAAAATTCTGTAACAGATTCCAGTGCAGGATACGTCAAAAACTAATATACAAGTGCAGTGAATGAATGTGCAGAATGAACAGTTAACTAATGAATAATACAGAGGGGATTTCCTGTGATATTTATTATAAATAAAAAAATATAGTGTGGATAGACACAAACAATACATACATACAGAAGAATGAGTCATAATAGTTTTCTATGACAAGTAATTATGTAGTACACGTGTAAAAACACACATACATACATACAGGTGAGTACTGTCTGTGTTGGAGTTAAATACAGACTAAAGACGGATTATAGCCCTCACCTTTCCACAGCTCGATCAAGAAGGTAGAAGAGGGCCTGAAGCACCACGTGGTTGCCTGTCTTGTTGGGGTGGTGAAGTTTAGCCGTGTACAAGGCGATGGAGGCCCCTGAAGGGTCCCGTACACTCTGAAAATACACAACACTAACAGGTTACATCATCTGTCAACCTTGTGGGACAAGTAAATCAGCATTTCACTGCTAACACTCAAATTTCTTGTACTAAACTGTGGATGTATATTAGTACTGGGGTAATTCTCCACTATTAAACCCTAGGTTACATGTTTACAGTATAGCAGTGAACTGTGTATCATCCTTTTACTCTGAAAACTCTATTTTTGTTTTACAAGTGGATCGACTAAGATGTGTTTTCACAGAAATCATGTGGTACTTTTAGCCACTTGAAGCAGTTTACTGGGGCTATTTTTTAGCGTGACAACAAGGCAGCCAAATGGAGGCTATGCACAAATGAAGGATGAACAATGACCACAGGGGGGCACTTAAGTTCATATGCTGGTTACTGGCACGCTGCCAAAAGGGGCTGTCAACAATTCAGCAGGAGGAACAATTCATGTCAGTAATGATGCTGCAGGCTGTACAGCTCTTTCTTTCTCCCTGAGACGAACGCAGAGCATATTTTTCGTGTCAAACCTGATCAGTTCAAAGGCTGCCGGTGTCACAAGAACTAGGGGGCTCTTTGCTTGAATGAAGCCCCTGACCAGAGATACTCCGGAACCGTCCTTTGTAAGCAAATAAGCCTGTGTTCTCGGGCATGGGGGCTAAAAATACCTCAGACAGGATATGAAGCTCGTTGCTGAGGCTGGAGAACTCAGACGTCAGACAAGAGGATGTGCAGCATCAATACCACTGTGGCACGTCAATGGGGAAGGAAGAAGGGAAACGCAGGAGAGTGGGAGTGTGTGTGTGTGTGTGTGTGTGTGTGTGCTGGAAGGGGTGGGGGCCTCTTTTATGGTTGCGATTTGGCTGACAAAGGGCTAAATTTATCTGGCACAGGAACACCGCTTGGCTTGAAGATCAGTCAGTCAATAACCTGCACCCCAATAGGATCCCTTAATTCCTAATTATAAGTGCCTGCTTTCAGTTTTATGCTGTAGACCTTCTTCTGAATGAAACGTGAGCTCATTACATTAGCAAGTTGGGATCCTTGGAAGTGTAAGTTATTGATTCATTGATCCTCAAGCCAAGCTACTCCCTTGACAAATCAAAAACAACCTAAATTTCTTTAAGGTAAAAGCCTGTAGAGGAGGAAAAGCAACCACACAGGAGAGCCCAGTAATCATAACATGTTGGACAGAGAACATTTTTGTCACAGCTAATTGTATTCAATACAGAACTGAAGCATGTTCGACTACATCAGAAAAGACAGCTGTAATGAAAGGAGGATGGTGGCAGTACTACCACAATTACCCAAAAAATGTGATGAGCAACAGCTGATTATGGGACTGTCACCTGATCTTATTCTATATTTCCTTGTCGTCAACAAACCTATGAAAAGACCAAAACCAGCAATGGCTGTCTCAACATTTTCCAACCTCACCAGCCTGTCTGTGGCACTAAAACCTAAACCTGTTGGTTCCTACTGAAGATGGAAAAAAAAGAAAGAAAGAAAAAAAAAAAAAGGTCACAAATATAGAATGAAAAATTTTAAATGGGTTATTATATTCCCAAAACAGCTGGACATTGTAGTTTTTTATTTTCTCAAAAAATAGAACATTGGGGACTATTTTCATACATTAATTTATCATCATTATTATAATCATTAATACAGTTTGGTGTTCTAGTAAGCATACGTGACACCATCATGATAAATGTCAGTAAGACAATCTATCTGCGTGATTTGGTCTTTAATTTGATTTGTTTACAATAGAGAAATTATAGAATATCACATGCCTTATACTATACATACATTATATGACAACAGACTGGATTTTTGCCAGTTGTAAAGGAGACTTAAAGCACACTCTTACCAACACAGTAAACTTTCCACTAAGCAGCTCTGAGCGCAGAGGTTCCTCCTGAGGCTGAAGTCTGTCGATTCCTTCTTTAAGACGTGTTTCCTGAAGAAAACAGATCACAGCAGGTGAAGTCAGGCTCTGGTGTTACTATAACAGGCCGTCACTTTGAGGTGAATTCTTCTCTATGGACAATAGAGAATTACATGCCTGACTTTCCTGCCGGGAGGATCCCTCTCTCTGCATGGTTTCCATTCCCCTTTTTCCTCCCCCAAGGAGGCTGTGTGGGAGTTTCTTGAACTCACTCCGAGTCCAAGCTCGGGAGGTGTCATTTCCATTTACAGTTTTATTTACTGACTTTCTTATTTTTAATAATAGGGAACTGTGTGGATTGCAGTGCCCTTGATGGAGTAGGGTCAGTTTCATCTATGTGGAAGACCAGACTTGAAAGCCATAATAATGTCCCCTTAATTTCATTTACACTGATTTTAATGCAGTATTTGGCTTTCACTCAGGCTCTCCCACTTGATATGTTGATGGAAACTGTCTCTGCTGATTCATTTCACAGTTACTGCAGTCTTTTCTTCCTTGTTATTTTAAGATTTATTTTTTACCTATCATGTTCCTGTTAGCGAGAGACAAATATGAAAGAAAGAATAACATGTCCAGATATAATATATAATAGATATATTATGCTGAAGCAGCCATATTCTAAGTAATGTAATATCAGTGATCTGCAGATAGGCCTAATGCCTCACTGTAGGATGTATACTGGACAACTGACATTGAGCTGTCATGTCTAGAGAATGATTGATGACACTGAAACAAAGACAAATCTTTGACAAGCTAAATCATGGTCATGTGGCCATGGGGAACCAGAATGTACTGTGAAATGTCAAACTATCAAATTTACTGTTTGCAGAACAAGCCTATACCACATTTTCTAGGGAGGTCATGACAATGCATTTGATTTTACAAAAAAAAAAAAAAAAAAAAAATCTAGTGTGGACTGTGCATGAGCAAGAATATATATAACATAAATTAATAAGAACAACAGGATATGATAGAGTGATCTGAAAGATGCTGAAATGCACCATAGAGCTGAGGGGAACTCAAGAGTTGGGTGAGTCTTTGTGGGTTTGTCACTACAAGCAACTTCTTTCACATACAAGTATTGATTATTGTCAGTTTAGATGTGAATGAATAACAAAATCAATCAAAATGACAGCTTGTGTTGATAAAAAAATCCATGCATTTCATGATAAGAATGTGCGTAGATCTTTTGTTCTTTTGTACATGTTCTTTGACTACATTCTTGGCACTAAACATGGATTTCAGTTACTAAGAAACAGCTTTTTGGCGTACAACCAGTTCTGTTCAGTTCTTAAAACTGTGCTGAAATAGGGAGCTTTAAGAAACTGTGATACTGTAGGAATAGATATAAATAATTCATACAAATCAATGTTTAGAAACTTTGTATTTGTGATGCTTTAACGTTTATCGAGATGTACAGATTAACAGATGTACAACAAGTCTCAACTGAAGTCACTCACATGGCAGTCACAGTAGATGACACAATATAGAGTTTTTATGCCAAGTCTTACACCATCAACCACCTTGAATGCCAACTTGGCCTGTTTGTACTTCCCCCCTCGACCAAACAAGCACTGCACTGGAAACTTTCCCCCTCAATTTGTTCTGACAAATTACTTGTCCCCAGCCTCTGTCCTGGTGCTGACGCAGCATTAAACTGAGTTAAATGAACTATGGCATGGCAGGGGAGTCTAATCCTTCTCAAAGTCGCATTCAAGGCTTTCATAAATGAGTTGCGTTTATGCAGGCCAACCATTCATTGCTGAAATAAGAACCCACCTTGGTGATCGAAACGACTTTACTAAAAGGTAGGTGGTAAAATCCTGCCACGTCTTGAAGCTATTCAGGTCATTAGAGCTTGTGCGAGACGTCTGGGAACTTTCCGTTTGCTGCAGTGGATAAATCGGTGCAGATCTGAGCAGATAAATCCCATTTTGTATGTTCAAATTTGGCCAGAATTTAATTTACAGCAGTATAGACCATTTAGGGACGTAAATGAGACGTTTTCCTCAGCTCCCTGGTAGTTATTGCATAGCTTGGAGGAGAAGATCTTGATTATGTTATTATCTAGATGTTATTTTCAGATCATAAAGTAAATGAGTTCTGCAGTCTGATCCACTGTCCCTACCCTGAAGGTATCATCTAGATCATCATTTTCTGCTTTGATGGTAATAATATCACCAAGGTCACCAACTGCTATTTCAGTGATAGAAGTGAACAGACATCTTTCTCTACTACATTTGATTATATTCTGGCCTCAGTTAGTCCTGACACTCCACTCATCTTGTTCTCAGCTGTGGCCTCTCAGTAGCTCACAGAAGTGCAGCTGTCTGCTAAAGATGTACTGTTTTAAACTTGGGCTGGTTTTACTCTATGGTTCTCCCCAGGGACGTGGTCAAGAGCACAGCAAACAAACAGGAAACAAAAAGGAGAACATCAGCAATGTTCATTAGAAATATACAGCTGTTGTGTGGCTCTAATGCGTTCCCAAAAAAATCCCAGAAAATAAACTCATATCTCATACGCAGGGAAATCATTTACATTATTTTATTTGACTTCTCATGCATATGTTGACAACATTTTTATCTATGATTGCGTTTAATATTGCACTGCATGCAGGCATTTATGCTAACCTTATAACCTCAGTCGTACCAACCAGTAAAATTTTCTGATGACACTGACTTCATGATAAGCTTCAAGCTCTCTGGAAAGCTGAATAAGCCTGCATGCTGCTTCTTGAAATAACGCCGCTGTGTTTAATTCAGTAAGTGAGTTCGTATCTTTGTGTGTGTGTGTGTGTGTGTGTGCGTGTATGTTTGGCCCCAGGTCTCTGATGCATCTGTTTAGGCGATCTCTTGCTTGGCTGGGGCTTCTGAAGAAATTTGCTTGATGAAAAAAGGCCTTGTGTAACTGTGCTGTGGGTGTGGTGAAGACGCTCCACATAACCTCTGCCATTCTACCTCAGGATTGACCTGCAGGTCTTTGTTGTTTGACTGCTATCCTTTGTTTTGAACATGCAGGTTTCAAGTGCACCATATAACAACTACACTGAAATGTAGGATGTTACATTATATGTTGTCCTGATTTTATTCTTTGTCCTTTGTAACATGTCATCAGTTATTTCTGTCCATCTGAAATAACCACAAAGGTAATAAACTGCAGAGGCAATTTGTAGAGACTTTGTAGTTGTGTCATAATTGTCCAAACAAAAAGCTAAAATAATACAGTTTCCTCTGTGGAAATAATGGCTTATATACTGTATAATAAGCAAGAAAAGGTTGGGTACACAAGCGAGATTGTTCCGTTGTGGGTGTAGATTCTTTTGATAATGTTGAAATAGAAAGTGTTTAAACTGGTGTGGTACTTATGTTTCTAAATTTAGATTACTGAAAACTGGAAACTATGTTTTCACCAAAACAACTGGAGTTATAGCTCGAGATGAGTCAGCTCATCTAAAACAATTTCTTCACCTAATGACATTTGCCATTTTTTTCTGGCTCTGTTATAACTCTTCTGACAAGCCCACAATGTTGAAGCAAGGCGCTTTGGGTTTTTGTTAGCTTTGGTAGAACCTGTTGACAGAAGCTGTGGCGTACGCCATGAGCATCACTGTCACAGAGGTTTTCCTTTACCCACTCATGACCCTGAGCCAAGCCAAGAAAGAGAAAGAGGTTACAGTCTTTTCGAAAAACATCTGTTTGCAAATGAAGAGTGATGAAACAGGCTAATATCACTGTGCTTGTGGATATGTAACATTGACAGCTTTAGGATGTACAACCAAAATGTGTCAGTAAAGTTGAGTAGTGAGAAATGTCCAGTATTTAAAGTTAGCATCATATGCTTTTGTACTTATTCTTTGATCAAATATTTCCTTATCTAAATTTCTTCTCTAAATTAAGACTGCATTGTGTTCAGGAGGGATGGGTCATGATTTTTAAATTTTCGAATAGTTAAATTATAGAAAAATCAAACAGTTTTTGCGATTATTGTCTTATAAAAGATACTTTCCCTGTTGGTAAGTAGTGTATTACTTCCACCAGGAGGTGGCAGTAATGTTCGTAAAAGCTGTTTGCCCACTGCCATTATACAACAAAAGAAGAAGAAGAACGCATTACTATGAGGCCCAAGTAAAACATATGGGACACCCTTCAAATAACGGTTGATAAGTTCCCAGTGATTATCAAATAGTATTTTTGCTTAAAATGCCCATTCCTAGTGTGTAGGTGAAGTTATTTTGGTATGGTACGGAAAAATGGTAAAAAAAAAAAAAGGTTATATTCCCCAAGTTAGGTATTGTAAAAAGTGTTTGATATTGATACTAAAATTCAGAGACCTCATTTGACAATAACGTCAACTGGTCTATCTGATCTGGTCATCTAATTAACATGCTGACATTAAACACAATATACCAGTAGCAAAACCCAAATATGTTGAGACAAGTGGTTCAACTCTTCATAGCCACTGTTTTCAAGAAGTATGGACTTTTAATATGGGTGCCAGAGGTTGCTACATCACTTAAAAATCCTCTAGTGTTGTGTATACACGAGCAGCTGCAAATCTGTTTTAATCTGTTTTTGTGTCTGTCTCTCCTTACCCTGTAGCTGTGGAATAGCTCGATGGCTCGAAGGACATCAAACTTGCGAGCCATGAGGAACTTGACGGCCAATTCCCTGGACAGCGGTGACACTCCATGCTGACTGGTCCACTTGTTGATTTCCTCCAGAAACTGCCTGGTAGCCTGAAACAGACACAGATGTGGTCACAAACTCCCATAATCGAAGGGTCAAACAGGAAGGAAGTGAAACTGGGCTTTAAACTCGATACATCCTCAGAGGAAGTGTCATCTACCGCCTCACAGAATATCGGACACAGTTTGATGGCCTGGGAAGACGGCCGTCTATGGCAGCGTTTCATGTGCTATATAGTCTGAAGGACGAGTGAGTGTGCATGCAGAATATACATAGACAGGGAGGTACAAAGTAAAATGTGTGAACTTTAATTTGTGCAGCCAACCAAGGAAATTATCCCTCAGTTTTGCTGGTTCATCTCGTGTGTTAACCACAGCTATTTTAGGAAAAGATTTGGCACTTGGTGGAAGCCATGAAGGGACAAAGAAAATTCCAGTTTATGGTTGAGCTAAAAAAAAAAAGTGTGTCACTAAAGAGTGACGGATGTCAACAGCAGAATTTACTGTAGGTAAATTGTGTTCAGTAAAAGAAAGCTTTCAGTTTAGGTGCCAATGTTCACAGGGTTTTTATAAAGCGAGTGCAAGAGCATGAGAGGGAAAGAAGATGGAATCCTGCTGAACTGGTGTTTATGACTTGAAGCTGCAATAATGACAGGGTAACATACTCAGACTTTTAATAGCACTTGGCCTTAAAGCCAGTCATATCTGTATTTGTGAGTGCTGAGGTATCAACCAATAAAGCAGCTCTTCAGTGGCAACAAAATGATGTTTGATGAAAGCATGTCACTGTTGGCAATGAAATTAAAAAGGGTTTGATTTGTCATCCAAACAAAGTTCTGATTTTCTGTTCCTCTTCACCAGGGAGAATATGATTAATTGGCCGTCGAACTCTGTGATGGTAAAGCTTACCTATGTGCATGTTTCAGGAAGAAGATTCTAATGCAACCACATGAAAATAGCTGCTGAAAAATAAGAGCACTTAGACTGAACCAAAACAGCAATGTGGTGGGCCTGAAAACCAAAACAATGAACTGAAAGATGCTACAAAGAAACCTAGAGTTGATGGGAACTACTGTGTTGGGTGATAATTCTCTGTGGTTTCATCCCTATGGGTGACACCTTTTACGCAAATATAGCACTTAGCGATGTGTTAACCTGGTTTGCTTTCAAAATATTTGTTTATTTATTAAAAATGTTTGTTGAACTTTTCATATCAAACACAATGTTAAAGATACTTTTCAGTTAACCGATTCTCTTAAAAACATCAAGTTAAATTTATATCATACACTGCACTTGTAATTTGGAAAATGCCTTTACCATAAAGGCCTTCCAGCCATCTTGCAAATAACTTATGCATTTATCCAGCAGTCTTTCAGGAGCTTCCTGTCCTCCCCTCTGGTCTTATTATACACTCCCTCAGGCCCACACCCCCCCACCGCCCTTAGCACCCGCAGATTTAGCGAGTCAGCACCCAGTGAATCGTCAAAAGGCGACAGAGGAGGCAGTGAAAGCTCACACTTTAAACACAGGGTTCCGCTTCTCTGGTCAGGCACAGCAGCGGTGGGGTGTGCATGGGGGAGACAGGAAGTCAAGTTCTGGGAGTCCGCGGCTCTTTAGGAATACAAAACGATCACTGAGCCTAAAGACAGGATGCCACTGTCTCTCCTCAGGAAAGCCAGCGCTTTCACAGACAGGAGGGCCTGCAGCTTCTGCTCTGTTCAGATGTCTTAACATGCAAGGGATGAGGGATGATTGCACCTGACAGGGCTGAGGTCGCTTCATATCCGATTCTCATGGGGCAAAATGTGGAGGGCTGTTATTCTCAATTCTTTTCAGTGCATTAGAGAAGGGATCTCTAAGATTTTGAGCAGATTCCACATTACTGGCATAAAAAAGTGACTGTTTAAGTGTAAACTCACAAGTAAACATTTCAGACCTCATAAGTGAACTATGAACAACACAGTTGTACAGTTGTCTCTTTTCAGCCCACTGTATCTATACTAACTTTAACAAGGAACAGTATGTGTAAAAAGGCCCTCTTCAGCAAATGGAGCTCGCCCATGTGTCCATGATCCAATTGTGGAACTAATGTGGCATCAGTCATGAGCACTAATTCAAAACTGGTCGTAGCATCAATTGGGGAAAGGTCAATGTTAATGATCAGGAGCCCATAGATGGCCAGAGAAAGATCAAAGGAGGCCATTCACATCTCTTGCCAGAGACTGTCCTTTAAAGAGAGGGATAGGAGAGGATCTCCCATATGCAACCACCTTTTGTCACATGACCAATGCTCAACACTTTGGTCACATGGCAACAGCTTAGCCACTGTTGTCCACTGAAGACGACGACTGCAGCATATAGCAAAAGCCTCAAAATGGGAACAAATACTAACTTCCAAATAGCTACCATGTAATCTATGCACAGAGGATGAAAATGTCAGTCTAAGATACAAAGAACAAAAAAATGTTATTCAACATCAGGTGATTTGCTCAAGTGACAACATGTTTTCCAAAATGTTTTGCATTTAAACTTTTCATCAGGTCACTAGTCGTAATTACTGCTATTTTTTCCATACCTAGGAAGTATGGTGGGTGTAAAAATAGTTGTGCTCTTAAATAGTTTCCTTTTGATTTTTCTAGTGGAGAGTACAGACCTTTATTCTGTGAATCTATAAAGTATTACAATCACTGTCTTTATGACTAGTCCTAGATCATTTGTGGTCATAAAAATGTTTTTGATTGCACTTTGCTTCGAGAAAAACACATCTGACTTAAAAGTATGGTGTGGTACTGTCTAACAAAAGCTCCACAAGTTCCATCTGATGTGGGCTGTCTGCTCTTTGTTGTTGCACAGTGAAGCGTTAATCCTTCGGTGTTGGCCAAAGACAACTTCCTGTCAGATTGCTGTCAGGTACACTTGGGTTTCCAAGATTTCAATGGTCTGACAGCTGCTCTTTCTCTCTTAGCCTTTTAAGGGGAGGCTGCCAACTCCAGGCAGTGACCCTCTGTTCCTGGAGAAGCCAGTCTTGTTTGGTTTTTCTGCACTAGGGGCCATATCCGCCAGAGTGGAATTTGAGGATGAACCAGTTTGTTTTCATGATAGCACACCGGACTACAGTGGAAGACTCACTGCGGAGGAGTGACTTATTCAGTTCCTGGAGGATGCATAAATATTTGCTTGACTTGCTCCACTTCTGATACGGCAGGAAAATTTTTTTCCCCTGAAAGTTCTTGATTATTCATTTAAAAACACTTAATTCTGGCTTAAACTGTCTGACACAAATCCAAATAGACTGAGAGGTCTGTGTAAGTACAGAATTAGTCTGTATCTGATCAACAGTCTTTATTTTCTCCATCTTCACTGGTTCAGCTGTCTTTATTTCTTGCTCTGAAATGCTGCGAGACATTTTCAGTCACTGGTTTCTGGTCTTCCGATACGCAGCTGACATTACATAATCCTGTTTGCCGTCAGGATTGTTCATTGATGGTTGGGGTTGTTTATTGGTGGTGTTGACAATGACAGTCAATACCTAATGGATCAGGTTCACTGTGGTGGCAACCATCTGTGCTGGGAGCATCACAGTAAACAACTATGATGAAACAGATAACTGTTCCTGCAGGGAGATGGGGGCTTTCTTAGTTCAGTAGGTTCACAATAAAGTAAGACTGCTTGAAAATGGGCTTAAACATCAGCTAAACAAGATTAGTGTTGTATTATCAGAGACAACATCTTTCATCATCAACCTACTTAAGAATCATTACTCAACTAAAAACATTAACCCTGGCTAATAAAAAGGTCCTCTGAATGTGTTATACCCTACACCCTACATTTCATGTTCTACATTTATTATTCTGTAAACCTCTGTTATGAACTTTTGCCATTTGCCGCCTACAACCTTGACGCTGTGCTCCCTCCATCCCACCATGTTCTATTTAGGCTCTTTCTGCCACAACTACCCACGGTATTGATACTCTAGATCCTTGCAACAAACCAGATTGATCTGCTTCATGCTGCTAACCACATGTTGACTACAGCATTTGTGATATTGTTCACTGTATTATGTTGTACACTGAAGACAGTGTTTCCTGATTCTGAAACACAGATAGCTATAATGTACAATTTATGGGTGGGAAAAATCGCAAAATATGTACCATGACCTGTCAACTATTAAAGATTTTGGTATACTCTCAAATTATAGAAAATAAAAAGTTGCAGAAGTTGCGATTTTGGTTGTGATTGTGTTAAGCCATTGTGGGCAATGCTGTAAATCAATGGGCAGGATTTCTTTATAGCAGTACTGTTGCCAATTAATTTTACATTCATTTAATTATAATTCATTTGATGTAAATGTGATATATTTAGACCACTGGCCAGAGTGAATTTCTAAAAGACTTACACTTTTAAACTGCATACATTGTGATAGATGAATTTATCCATATTTTCCACCACTAGTACTATTCTTTAGACCTTCCTCAGGGGTGTACATTTTTGGCTGCATTTCATTAACATGCGTCAGTGCCAGGGGTTTTACTTACTGTCGTCATTAACCTGTTACAAGAATTGGTCATTGATGTCTCAGTATTGACATACAATCTATTGTATTCACATTCCAGCCAGAGGGAGTCATACTGTAGATGGCGACTCTATTAGTGTCTCAGCTGGAAGAAATTCTATTGAGGGGGTTATGGAAAGTAGAGGAGGGTGAGTGCAGAGTCATGACTACACCTTGATCCTACAGACAGGGCTACTGCATTTCTTTATTATTATTATATCTAAGAGGATCCAGGGCTGTCCTTGACATTGTCTCTCCAGGATCTATTTGATTACAGATGCCATGCTAATCTATTTACAAATGTAGGACTGCTGTTGCCAAGCGGCTTCACTTCACTTCAGTGAGTCCCATTTGGCACAAGTCAATACCAAAACAGGAAGTCAATAACGTCACTCTCTCCCTATTCCCCACTTTCTCTCACTCCACTGCTTCCTGGGAGTAGACATAACACACACTCACACACACACACACAAACATACGCATTTTCTCTAGAGCACATGATAGACACACACACACACTCTGCAACTCATAAACTCCCCCTTCCCCCGAGTCTAGTGGAAATGCTTTTAACAGCTGCCTTTAGAATGAAGTTCCACTACACCCATGTACACTCCTGAGAGAGCCACCCTGCCACACACACACACACACACACACACACATTAACCACACACACAATCCACCCAAACACCCCCTACAAGGCTGTGGATGTAATGAGGGCGTCCGGTACCCTAGCGGGGGCCCTGGCTCACACAGGAAATGGAGTAGCCAGATAAGGCTTTCTGCTGACCAGATGATGAGAGGAGTCAGCGGGAGGAGAAGACATGAGCATGACTAGCACCAAAGAAGAAGAAGAAGAAGAAAATCTAAAATGTAGCTTGCGCAAACTGATATTTTGTAACGTTTCTTTAGTCAGAGTGAATTGAAAAATGTTCAAAAGACATTATCTACATCATGTTTTCTGTGCTCATGTTGGATTTTTAATGGCTGGGTGCTGTTTATGCCACTGTTGTTTGGTTGGTTGTATTTGAACTATAAAACAAGATAGATGCTACACTAAGTTGCCAGTTTATTATGCACTGCAATAAAACCTATCTTCATAAAGGTTACAATATTCAGTTTTAGTGAGGTGTGGATTCAACTTAATGACCCACACTCATTGATATAAATGTGGTGGACAAAATACTGGAAACACCTCTCAGTACAACACAACACAGTACAATTCAACAGCACCACACAAACTACACCCTCTAACATGGACACTGAAGTTTAACCAACAAAAGCTGAACATCATAACCTTCATAAAGACAGGATTTATTGAGGTTTTGTTGCAGATGGTGTCGCGCATTCACTGGCATTAGTTTTAGCTAGGTGTATCTGATAAGAACAGACAGTTCTTTATCAGTTAATCTGATGACCATTGTCAAGATCATCCATTAATCGTTTGGTCTGTAAAATGTCAGGAAATGGTGAAAAATGCCATCGCAATTTCTCTTAAGCCTCTGTTAGTTAGTTAAGAGTAGTTTTCCCTGATCAGCTCTCCAAAGCCAAAATTAAGTCTCATTCACTTCAAGAGATCCTCTCTGTGAGACCTTAGATTAAAAAGCATATACCACAATCCCATTCTCATCCTGAAACATGCAAAATAACACCAAAAACACACAGAACTCAGCGTTGGGATGACTTGGCTATTCTTGAAACAATATCAAATCTTTAAAGAGTGAGTATCATTTTGGTCTAAAGCCAAAATCTTTATATTAATGAAAGGAAAGGCATGCCAAAGCTAAGTTTGCAGCTCTCTGGGCTTACAGAGATATTTCACATGAAAGTAGGTAGGATCAAACTTACTGAGGCCTTGGTATAATCATAAAAATAAAGGGCAAATGTATTTCCTGTCCTTCGTAAAGGTGTAAATTCGTGAATACGTTTGCAATACGAGATGCAAGACAGTTTCTCATTCCCGCATTACTAGCATGACTCTTCCAGGCAAGTTTGTACTGTACACATTTCTGAATGAGCCAAATGTGGAACCAGACAGCGTGTCCTACTCTCCCCCTAAATCCTTCCCCAGTGAAACATCACAGTCTGTACCCACGAATGACCAACTCTGAGACACGCAGTGAATTATTTCACATTCTGTGGTGGCTGGTAAAAGGCGAGCTCGGCCTGTTTCGCAACAGTTCAGCTCGGCCGCTGGAGAGGAACTGACAGTGATGCAACGACAGCAATAATGCGCCAGAAATCGATACAATATTTCCGCTCCACACTCTGGATCATTTCGCAACAAAATCCACCATTGCGCACTACCGTCGCCACTCGCAGCGGTGCGCACTCGCATTGCACAGGGCCAGAATACCTCCAGGTAGGGCCGAGGCTGCAGCATTTAGGGGCGATTTACCGCTGAAATGAAGAAGTGTAAGCATAAAAGACTCTCAGGGGCCTACCTGCTCTTCATCCGCCGATAAAGTAGCTGCCATGGTTCCCGTCAGTTCCCCGATCACCTTTTACCGCGACGCGTCCTTTTCATAAAGTGGTAGATAACGGAGATGTCTGTGTGTCTGTCCCTCGTGTAAAAACCGGGGTTTAGGGGTTGTCCCTCTCGCTCAAAGTTGAAGGCATCTGAAACGCTGCAGTATGAGCTGAATGTTTCTTTTCTCTTGATACTGTTTGACTGCGAAAACACGCAGGAGATTTAGCCCGAATCTGCCATCCGAACTAGAGAGAGAGAAGCCGCTGATGTTGTGTCAGATTTCACCGAGGAGAAGAAGAGAAAGAAGACAGGGAAGAAAAAAAAAATTGAGGACAACACTCGAGCAGCTAGACGATCGAGACTTTGCTTCGGCTCGATGAGAACTGAGTTCAGACCATGATCTGCTGCTCATCCACCTAACCTCACACAGATCA
The DNA here is from genome assembly GCA_033238685.1 of Lates japonicus. Lineage (NCBI taxonomy): Eukaryota > Metazoa > Chordata > Actinopteri > Centropomidae > Lates > Lates japonicus. Next base: position 1,752 of record BRZM01003136.1, on the reverse strand, counting down.
GAGGGCGGCAGCTGCCCACTGACTCCTCCATGCCATGAATTGCAAGTTTTTAGCTGTGAACGTTGCCTTTATGTTGTGTGAGAGAGACAGCCCTGAACAGTGAGGGAGAGAGAGAGAGAATGGAGGCTATTCTTTCTTCATGTTGCTCTACCCCCTGGTGGTTAAGACCAGAAAATGTCAAAAGCCCACTGACCTCCGCCTTCATTCATAAAAATAGGAAACCAAACAGGAAAATCACCATCTTGAGTGTCAGGTTGCCTCTGTAGGCATGAGGAGAACTCTGAAATACATGATGTTAAATGGCTTTGAAAGAAAGAAAATAACTAACTGTACACCATAAAGTCCCTCTCCACTTTTACTGATACTGTTAATTAATGTTAAATTGGATGTCAGTGAGTAGAATAATGTGTATTGAACACAGGAAAGCTGTGTCAAAATGAATATGTTTCTTCAAACTTACCTAGAAACAAAAGTTTTATTATATTATATTTTGTTAGTTATGTATTAAAAATCATACTGTAAAAAAAATTATGTAGTTTCTAGATTCTATATTTTTGAATGAGGGAAAAGAAGTTAAGCATATGCATGGCATATTAAACATGGCTTAAAGGGACCTTTAATCTTATCTGCCACTGTGGTCTATATTTAAAATATACTGTTTTTAGCATCTTCGTAGGTATAGGTTTACATCACAACAGCACTCACCAAACTATTACTGCACATTACTAATGCATGAAATAAAGTGAGAGGAAATTACTAATAATAGGACCAGGGCCCTTCCGTAATAGTTGCAAAATAGCAATTTAATTAGTGAAACTCTCAACTCATGCATCCCCCAGGCTACATTATAATTCAGTACACTTTACAGGAATTGCATGACATCATAGGAAACAGAAAATACCCGACAGCACGATAAAGTTGCTGTAATATGACCCACAGACACACATGCAGGTCTCCCCAGGAATATTATCGGCGGCTGATATATTTCATATGGGAGGTTTGTTCAAGTGCAATCAGGAGACTGCATTTACCGCAAGATTATTGATGTGTTCCTGAAGAGACTGTAAAAGTAATGTGATGAAAAACAGGACGAGAGTGTGTGAGAGATTGGAGAGATTTGTTGATCTTCTCATCATAGATAAGGAAAGGTTGGAAATTTTAGATACATTCATATGCTGTTTATGTTTTTTTTAAACACAAAAAACAAAATCCTACAATAGGCCAACTGTAAATAATGAGGCGTGAGAAAGTCTGGCTTGAAAACCAAAGGGAAAAGGGGGTGGATAACAATAGACTTCCTGTGAAACCAGCTGACATCATGTCATTTGGGTAAAAGTCACTGGTAAACTTTAAGTCCTGCCCACATAATGTCCAGCATAACAAAAAAAAAAAAAAAAAAAAAAAAAGGAGAGAAAGAAAAGTCTTTGACTGCATCAAACACTTAAGAGATGAAGGCCTGATTTAGCTCACTAAACTGGTCAGTGAAAGCTGTAGACAGAGATTAAGGTATTACGTTTCTGAAAAGATCAGTTTACTCTAAGATGTCGTCTAATGTACAGTATGTGGAAGCCTCTGTTTCAACATGATCCACTCCAGACCCCATATATTAAGTCTAAAGAGATTAATGTTCATACAAATATGTTACTGTACTGAGCAAAACATTGTGGACCCCGGGCTGTAAGAGGATGCCGAGATCATGCCCTCAACATTGAGTATAAGCCTACAGTGAGAGGCTGGTTAGCTTAGCTTAGC
>BRZM01003134.1:44589-57856 GCA_033238685.1 Lates japonicus | reverse complement strand
ACATTTATGACTTTAATCTCTGAAATTCTGGTATATTATCCACCTCCCCAGGCTCTGTAATTTCTTTTTAAATTTGCAGTGTCCCTAATACACCATTGAAGCTGAATGACTTTTGACAAAAAAGTTTTTTTTTTTTTTTTGGTCATGATTTAAGACAGGAAATATCAGATAAGAATAATAATGCTCACCAGCAGCAGCATGCAGCGGTTCTCTCTGATGGCTCCGCAGCAGCCAAGGAACCCGAGCACCATGATGATCACTCCAATGGCAATCATCAGGTCAATGCCAGGAAGAGATTCATTGGTGATCTGAAAACAGGAAGAAGAGGTGGGGGAGAGGGGCAAGTAAACACAAAACAAAGTGAAACTGTAGATTGCCACTGTAGAGAGTTTTGAAAGAGCTTGGATTTAGGAGGTGAAAAGGAGGAACAAATCTCAGCTTGTGTGGAAATGGTGCCAGTAACGAGTAAAATTAAACTGAGACACTCACCTGGTTCCCATCCTTGCTGACTTTTAGGTAGATGCCCACGCCCAGGATGATGCAACCACTCAGCTGTATAGAGAGAGAGAGAGAGAGAGAGAGAGAGAGAGAGAGATTCATTTTAAATTACAAAATGTGCAACAAATGTCACTTGAAAAGTTTACTGGTGAAAATCTGGTGACATCTGGTGGAGAAAACCTGCAACGACTGAAACTGTGAAAGTATCAAAAGACACTATCTCAGAAGTCATAGAAACATGACCAGGAAACTATGATAAGAGAGGAAATGCCCACTTAAAAGAATCTATAAAATGTGACTGAACAGTTGCAGAATAGATAGTTTGTAGCACATGACTTGTGCACACTAAATAGTTTCTACCACACCCAAGGTAAAGTTTCCAATTCCATTTAAAAATGAGTGTGCACTGCTACTCTGCACAGGAAACTCTAGACTGCACAACGTGGTTAGGGTGGATATGAAAACCAGATACTGTAGGTTCTACTGCACACAGTTAGCTTTCTGCCACACACACTTGAGTCCCTGGTGTCGTCTACAGCATCTCTAATGATCACTGCTGCTGCTCAAAAGCAAATTTCTACAACACACAACACTGTTTTTATTGTCTTGAAATTGTCTAGGTCACACCAGATTCTGCTGCATATAAAATAATTTGTGGTTCTCTGAGATTTCCCAGTGGTGGAAAGAAAGTAAAAACATTTACTCAAGTACTGTACTTAACTGTATTTCCATTTTATGCAACTTTCTCAAATAATCATCATTTTTGCTACACTGCATTTATTTGACAGTTTTAGCTACTCGTTACTTTGCAGACTTTAACTTTAGTATTTTTGATATATTTATTTTACATTTTGAAGTAACATATAAGAAGCTCATAAAATACGGAATTATTAGCATTATTATACAGCATTGTTAAAGATTAAAACAGTTCTTTTCAACCTCTTTGACATATGACAAATTACGAAAAAAAAAAAAAACAGGGCCTAATTTAATCACACTGTCACAGAAATCTTCTTTGAAAACTTAACCACAAAATCAGAGATTATAGAAACGTCCAATGAATGAAAATAGATTTGTGTATCAGAACTAATCATCTTGCAACCTTTCAGATTTATCTGATGTACCTTTGCAGGCACCCAGGCCCTTGGTTGGGAACCAGTAGACTAAACAACTTAAACATAAATGAAGGTAAAACCAGCTATAACTTGAGCTGCTATAACAGTACCATGCTCCTGAAACATTGATGCATCACAAATCCCAGAGTTGTGCTTTAAGGAGGATTTTGAATGCAGAACTTTTCCCTGTAATTTCTGATCAAGTTTTTCTTTAATCTGTAGACAATTAAACTCAATTCATCAGGGTGGAGATGAAAACTGGACCACGAGAACTACATGGAGAGACTTGTGTCCAGCTTCTTTGTAGGCAGAGTTCAGGACTGATGAGTGATATGTATTATTCAACACAATTTGCCACCACAAACACACACACTCACGCTGCTGTCAGTAATTATCTAGCATCAATATTTCATCCTCTGAGCCACCGGCAGGCCGGAGACAGACAACAGAGGCAGGAAACAGAGGCCAGTCAGACCACAGTGTTACCATGGAGTCAACCACACAGCTGCTAATTACAGCATAATGTGGATTAAATGGATGTAAATGAAGAAAAATACTAAGATACAGAGACAATCCTCCGGTCTCGGCTCACAGGAAATTTATATTCATTTTAAACAGAATAAAAAGTGCATTTTTGCCTCTCTATGTACAAATAAAATGTCCATATAGTGATATTCAACTGGAAGCACTCAGAGTAGCCACATAAAAAAGGCAGAGAGCTCTGAAAAAAGACCTTTTGCAATCAGAAATAAATGCTACATGGACACACACCCTAACTGAGTGACATTCAACTGCTGGAATCAGGTCCAGCAAGTTCAAGAGTAATGCTGAACTGTAGATCAGTTAAAAAGACTTAGGAGTCATTAAAAACCAGCGTTCATCTCTGATATCCAGCCAGGAAACTTTGAAAATATCAAGAATTATAAAGAGTTTGGTTTGTTTGTTACAGTGACAGCACTTCCTGCTCCAGAAGAAGAAAGGGATCATGGGTAATATATACAGTTAGGCCCTGCTTCAGTTCAGTAAGTGAGACTATGCAGTCTGAACTCTGGTCAAGAGCTTGACAGGCAGGGGTATCCCATAGCCGAATGGTTAGGGTGCGTACCACATGGGCCTCCAAGTGGCCATTCCCCGGTTCGACTCGGGATCCGGGGACCGTCTGTCTCTCTCTACTGTCGCTATCAAATAAAGGCTCAGCAGTGTGTAATGTTGTTTTCTGACATTTTATAGACAAAACAATTGATGGATTCATGAGAAAATAATCAGCAGATAATTTAAAAAAATCTAATCACTAGTTGCTGCCCTAATCTTAACTTCTCTATTACCTTTGATTTAATCTTATGTCAACATTTTCCATCTTTGTTGCATTTACAGCTTGTGTTACAGTCAATTCTATAAATACACACTAAAGGAAACTTTCTGTTTACATTAAAAGAGAAAATGATAGATCATTCGTTCCCCGTCTGAATGAATGGAAACAGATGTGACAAACCTCTGTTGGAGACGTGACCTCTGTGCAGCATAAACACAAATACATGTCAACCTGCCACACCCTGAACCTATTTATACAGTCGCCTTGTTCAGGAAGGCTGAATCAATAACAGCATGTTGAGGGTTTTATTGCTTGTTCAGATTCAGACCTCCACACAAACACACACACCTGACCAGTGTAACCAGTGCAACCACAGTGTGACAAAGTTTTTAACTAATCAGCATCAACCTTAGGTGAGCGGCCTCAATCTCAGCACTCAAACACAACTTAATAATAAACTTTCCAAACTGTTGGACATGAAGTAACTGATATTTATGTTACAGAGAAATACTTGACTTTTCAAACCAAGCTTTCAAAGAGAGGAAAACTAAAGTTCAGATTAGTTGAACAACAAACAGACAGTCTGCTGGTAGTAACATCACCTGAGGAAAACACCTCCCTCAGTCTGCTCACAGTGGGTTTCTTGGCAAAGGATAACTCTGGTATTTTTGAATTTGGGCCTTATTTTCTCTGGGTGAAAATGATTGATAGGGACAAAAATCTTTGCAATCAGTGCAGAATTGAACACCCACAACCAGCTGCTGCAATTTAATCCAGTGATCAATAATCAATCAATGAAAAAGTTCTTGTTTTTGTCAGTGGAGTGTGGTAGTGATGGATAATAATGTTTCTGGTTAAACAAAAAGGATCTTACTCTTTAATAAAAAAAAAGGTCTATCTCTGTAGAAATCCTATCCATAATGTCGTCATGTTAGCTCAAGCTATCATCTATCAACTTGTAGCTGTAAAAAATGCAGAAAAGCGGGGACAGCCATAAACAGGACTAAATCTGAGGCATGGAGGAGTGATTTACCACTTTTCTACTGTTTCAATTGCTTCATCACTGGGGTAAAAAAGCATTCACACAAAGCTGCTGTTTTCCTTTAAAGGTGGATGCCAGTGGTTAGAGGCAGGTCACACCAGAGAAGAAAATGCACTGCACAAACATTAAATGAAAAGCCTTTGTGTACATAGTTGTGGATCTTTGTCATCACAGAGAAAATCTGAATCTGAGAGATTCAAACCTGCGGCACAGACAACATGAAAAAGAGAAAACCTGCAGAGCAACATATCAGTCACAGGTCTGTGCTTGCAGCAGCACAGCAGCTCTAAAAGTTCACTGAACCCACCAATTAGGATTACAACCACATTCAGTTACAACTGATCAAAATATCAGCTCCTCAGGACTGTAACTGATCAAGACTACAATTGTTTGGGATTAATCAATTATAGTTTCATGTGATGGGATTGAAATTAATTAGGATTACAGTTAATTGGGATTAAAACTAATTAAGTTGATCACGACTCAAGTTAACTGGGAATCTAGTGGATCAGGATTACATTTGAACAAGATAATGAGGGTTACAATTAAACAGGAATACAGTTGATAAAATATACAGTTAATCTGGATTAACTTTGTTGTTTTACAGTTTATCAGGATTGCCATTAATCAGGATTACATTTGATGAAGATTATTATTTATTGGGATATAAATGAATAAGGATTATGCAGTATAAAGATTACAGTTAATCAGGATTGTATTTGATCAGGATTAAGGTTGATCAGGATTTGAGTTAGAGTTACAGTTGACAAGAATTACATCTGACCAGAATCAGGATTACATGAACAGTTGCATCGGTTTACTGTTAATCTAGATTACACATCCAGTAATTTACTATTATTGCTTTTGCTGACATTCACCTGAACTGCTGCTCACTGTGAGTTAAACCAGAGATGGGGCGGCTCATTCCTCAGCAGTGACTCACAGACAGTCTTAGTAACACGGTAGTAGTGAGTCACTGTGTGATTTAGATAATGTACAAACTGTTCTGCTGGATTCATTGCAAATCCACTAGACCAGTAGACAGACAAGACGCTGTCATTACACAGTTACCACACACAAAATTACGGCGGTGACACAACTAATAACAGGTGGGTGTGTACAGTCATGAGCCCACCGAGTCTGCTGAAACCAGTCTTTGGGTCTTTGTTGAAGTCTGTCTGGTTCAACTGGTATTAGATTCAGATAGAAAATATTTCCACTACATGTATGTAGTTACTGTGCACCTGTGGTTTTCGCTTTCTTTCCATTTGGCTCATCTCTTTCCTCTGCAGAAATGAGCAGAGTATCTATTATTCATGGAGGATATGAGTGCTAACAGATGTTAATGTACAGAGACCGAGCTGCAGATAATTGGTTATTTCTCTTCTCTCACAGATGATAAAATCACTTGTGTTTGTCGAGATGTTTGTCTGTAAAGCAGTCAGCCATGGAAACCACTGCAGGCACAAAGGGATGAGAACCCAAGGATCTGTTACATCTTATTCTCACCACTGCTGTACAATCAGGGTTTAACACAGCCCCGCAACCAAACTCTGTCCCAATTACACTGTTGTCTTTTAGGTCTGGGTTTTTCTGACTTCAGAGCTCATTTCCACACTTGATTTCTGTGGATGAGAAGTGTCCTTAGCAACTAAGATGCTGCAGAGCCACAAGTTAGAAAACTACAGTACTGGGCTTTACAGTAAAATAAGGACCCCACCCACCATCATCATCATTATTAGGTAAACACATCATGTCCACCATGTCCACTGAGTGGTTTGAATCAAGTTAGCATCGATTTACCATGGTTTCTGGGAACATGAGAGAAGGACTGAAATAACCTCAGCAGGCAGCAGGCTGACTGGCTTGGCCTATAAACAGGATGCAGAGCTCAAGGTGGACTCTTGCAGTTTGGCATAACAACAGGAAGGATATGATGCAGGATATTTAAACAATGTGGAACTGTTTTTTAAAACGGAGTTCCAGTGCTCATCTCTTCTCTTCTCATCTTTGTTAGTTCCTGGTGCCACAAAATACAAAACGACCTTTATAAGATCTGAGGGCACAGCTGACTGTGATGGTAAGACACCTGTCAATCAAGGAAGCATGATTCATAATTCTTATGGCCAAAAATGTGTTTTGTGAGGTCAAAGTGACTGATCACCAAAATCAAACCAGTTCATCCTTGAATCAAGAAGTGAACATTTGAATCTGAATCAAATCTGAAGAAATTCCTCAAGGTGTTACTAAGGCATCATGTTGCAGAGAATGGGATAGACAGAGGGACAGCAGACAACCCGATAAACATAATGCCTCTGGACATGGCTGTCATCAAGACTTCCCTAAAATATTCCTTTAAATACCCCGTCACATGGCACCTTAAACCCCAACAGAGCTGGAGGGAGTCCCAAAACAGTGAAAGCTATTCTAACTTGAAGGTCCCATATTTGCCAAGAAAATAAGATTTCATTGTCTTTTTATTATTACCATGCAGGTCTAGGTGCTGTATAAATACTGTGAACATATCAAAACCCTAAATCCACAGAGAGTACACTCAGCCCATATTCAGAAACTATGCCTCTAAGCGAGCCATCAGGACTTCCATGACTTTGTGATGTCACAACTATGCAGTCCCTGCCCTCCTTGCTCGCCCACAACAACACACCTGGACAACAGGCCATTTTGTCCGATGTCAGGAAACCAACTTATCACTGCACAGCCTTTTCAGTGACAGTAATATTAGAGTCATAGACTAAGGATAATTTTTCTGAAAGTCATTTTGGTCTGACTTTGATGTCTTTTTAGGCTCATTTCATCTGACTGCTTCATATTTTTCTCAGGGCGGCCGTCGCCATTTGCAGTTTACCAGGCTACGGTCAGCTACAATCTGTTACCTGTGGTTGGCCTGTTCCTCGTCATTCAGAAAACACAAGTCAAGCGCATAAAGGAGATGTAAAAACTACACTTTTTGGTGCTTAAAACCCACTTCAAAACTTCTAATAAAACCATGGGAAAAAAAATAAAAATAGCAGACCTTTAGTATACCATGTTGTTCCATCTTCTCCACACAAATGCATTCATTGTGTTTCTCTACATTTTCGACATGCCCTTTGGTTGCTTTAATGACGTCATCTCTGGCAGCCTGGTGAGCCAAAACCAAGGAAATAACAACAATAATCCTGTGAGGTATTGTGTTTAGTCACCTTTGTATTGCAGTTATAAAACCACTGAAATGTCTCTCATTTATCTCACATGTTCAAACATACAGTAATGGTAACTTACAATGCAAAACAGAGAGTGAACTGGATTTCTTAAACATTATTTGCACAAGAATATACAATTAGCTAATGTTAGCTAGTAGCCACCACAGACATACCTGTCCAAGTAAAGCTACTGCTGCAGAGATCCTAGTCTTTAACGGAGAGTTTGGTCTATTGTAAATTTATGTAATTGTAAATAAAGTATATTTATTTCCTCATTAAATCTACACTTAATACTCTACACTTACTCTTCAAATCATATTTGCCATCTTATTCAGAGTCGAATATGATGCTGGATATCAGGTTTATCTCTTTGTGTCCAATGCGGCGATAGCTCCAGGCGGTGTTTACGGGTTCCGGTTAACCCAAAACAAACTAGTTTATGACATCTGAAGCTTTGAAGTGTTTCTAATCTCAATGTCCACACCGGAGGTAAGCCCTGTATCACGCTGTGTTGTACAAATGGGAAAATAATTGAAATGTTCAGTCTCTCTCCCTGAAGGAATTAATGGTGTAAAAATAGGTCACTCTTGGACCAACAGTATAAATACACCAGTGGGAGAATTAACTGTGCCTGGTCTGTTAGAAAGAGGAAGAAGTTTTTACGCTGATTTTGTCGCAAGAAGAATAGTCCAAGAGCCATTATTCAGACATAACTTGGGTTTAAAAGTCAGACAATGAGCAAGCGATCATCTGCAAATTATGTGAGATAATGTAATACAAGCAGTCTTTTTTATCACCTCAAATTGAAACACGGTCTGGAAGATGTGGATGCAAAATGTCAAGTATGAACCGTCGAGCAGCTGGGGAAGAAGAGAGCTAAATAAATAGGATATATTACCATTACTGCCCATGCTTCAAATTGTAGAGAGTAAATCTAATCTAAATATAAATCCATAAATATTCTATCTAAATATTTAATTTAAGTGATGGTAATTACACCTGCAGGCACCACTACAGATAGCGTTGGTTTGGTTGTTTACAAGAAGTTCGATTTAACACCCTGCTTACTTTCACACCTAAAGTGGATACAATGGTCAAATTGTCAAAACTGTTGGATGCAGCCATATCATTGTTTTAACATTGGAAAGATGTAACAATGAGGTGGTTTCAGTCTCATTATTAGACAACCCAAAATGCTTAAACTGAGGCCATTAAGCACTTAAAACACTGGAAGAAGGGAGAAAACACTACAGGTTTAAAGTAAACCTTCCAGTTAGAGTCTTGATCAGTTGGGTAGAGTCTTATTCTATATCAGGTCTCAGGTCTGTATCGGAATATATGTTCGATACCTGGAGTTGATCAAAATGGACCGTGATATGTTTTGAAGGAAGTAGAATATCGAGTTGAAGCTGAACTTACTGCTGTAGAAAAATCAGTTACCTAGAAGATTTCGCTCTTAGAATCCTGTAAGATATTTAACAGAGTTAGAACATTGTCTTTGTCTGTATATCATTATATTTATTTATTGCAGGAGGTGGAATATAACACAGTTGTTTGTCTTTGAAGCATATAAACAAAAAATTTTGCCCTGTCTTTGTTTACTGATCAAGTTGTTTGCATTCTCAGTTTGACAGATGCTGCAAATATAAACATGATCAAATACAGAAACAATACTGATGAAATGTTTTCTTAATTTGCTTGTGTTTGATCTTTTTTTGCATGTGTTTTCTTGAGTTGCAGTGCATTGTGTATCAGCATCATATATTTTAATGCAAAACACACTGAATTTACCTGTCATGAAATGTGCTGTACAGATAGAATTGCCTAAGCCTTCGCAACTTCGTGGTCAAAACTAACAAACAATATAAATAGCACATCAGAGTTTGTGTTGAGCAATAACTTAATCCAAAATAACTGAGTCAAGCTAGATTAACCAGCATGTATGAATATGGTTTTATTGGGGACCTCCCAGGAGGTATGAGGAAATATAGTCAGAGCAGGCTGAATCAAACTTTCAACAGTGACTACTGAAGGCTTTTAGGAAATACCCCAGACTCTTTGGATTGGTAATGGTTGCTGATTATATTTGAACAATACAGCCTCCACTACCATTTAAAATCTGGGTGGAGGAGTGATACAAAGGCTGCAGATGGCGGACGTGATGATGCGAGGCTAAATGTTGGGCCCGCCCTGAAACTAAAAGCAAGTGTTTGTGGAGGGAGGGCAGAGAAGATAATACAGAGCCACAAATACAACCTGTTCTATACTACTACTGATACTGGGAGACAGACAGACCTTGAGGTCAAACCAGAGTGGCACGCTGAAATAAAGTTATCATAGAGAAGCAAGCACACTGAAATGATAAACAAAAACGGAACAGATGAAAAACTAGCAAAAAAGAGTAAATATAAAAAGACCACACTAAACATATGCAACAGCTGTTAAACTCAAAAAGTCAAAAAACAGAAAGAAGAGTATTTGGAAAAATGAACAAAATAGAGTAAAAATAATAAATAAAAAATAATAAGCAATAATAATAATAATTTACCCTTTTGTGATTTAAAAAGCTATATCTCTTCCAAGACCAAATATTACCCGCAAACTGTCAAACAAAATTTGTTTTGTATCAAAATCCAAACAGTTGAATAATTAAATGACAAGCAAAATAATCACACCAAATACAGAAATTCTCAGAAACAAGACTAATATAATTCAAATATGGCATATAATCTATAAAAATGACCTGACTGAACTTTTCTTTGGAATAGTAATACTTGTCAATACATCACCTGTAAAGTCAAAGTGATGAGGATTTCAAAAATAGCGTAAAGAAATATTAAAATACTACATTTTGTTTTTCAGACTCACCAGAAAAGAAGGTTGAAGAAAGAAGAGCAGGTATTTGATGCATTTATTCACAGCCATGGTTTTTCTCTATTCGTTTCCTCCTCAGTTGCTTCTCTCACTCAGGACTGGCTGCCGCTTGACAGACTGGCTTTCCACAGGTGAGAGCAGGCAAGTCACTCCCTCAGGCTGGTAAACAGACCAGCCTGCTCCTACCTGTTTCCTCCCCTGTTAGTGCGTCCCCCATTCTTTCCTTCCACCTGCTCCTTTCCTTTCCCTTATGTCATTCTTTCTTTCCTTAATACTTAATTTAGAGGCATAAGCAAATAAAGTCGTTTAGAGCCGAAGGCATGAAACACGACAGTTAAAGAACTTCTCTTGCCAAATAAAAACATTTTATCCTGAAGCCTTGTTTTAGCTGAATGACAGTTCAAATTTGACATACTGTTCAAATAGAGGTTGAGAGACTTCTCCACAGAGGCTTAAAAGTAAATACTGGTGTTTTGAACCTATGTCTTTCTTTTCCATGTTTTAGGTGTGTAAATGATTGATATTTTTACTCAATACTACCAAATTACTATTTATGTTTCATGCTTCATGCGTATTTCATAAGCATGGAGAATCTAGTTAGTTGTCTTAGAGCAACTGTCACAGAATAAAATAATGAAAATATCAATGATCACAAAATGACAGAACTTTGTGTCCTCACTCCAAGTGGATCTCAAATAGAAAAATACTGTAATGTCCCTTAAATATATGGGTGAAAAAAGCTCCGAATTAAAATGCGGCTTTGTGGCGCTTAGGAAACAGGTTGCAGGTAAAAAATAAATTAAGATAGGTGAGGACTATATCAAATAATAAATAATAATTTAAAAATAAATATTATTTACTGCAATCTATCTTAAGCTAAAATTTGATAAAAGAAAAATGAATAATACACTTAGCATTTCAACCTCTTAAAAAAACTCAACTCACTAATTACACATTGGTCATTTTTTAATGGCATAGTCACTAAAAGGTACTGTCAGTGAAATATAGCTCATACTACCTTCTAGTAGCAGCTTTTAGAAACTACAGTACCCTCCTCATTTGTGCCACACAACAGTTATTTAACAGATAAGTACTTCAGAATGGGTGTAGAGGCTACATGAGACAAACCCAGGTCTCAAGTTTCCACCATCATGTTTTTCCTGATGAAATCATCACTCATCCACTGACATTAAAATACAAGCCTGGCTGGTTAATATCTGACTATAAAAAATTCAACATTGTGTCCAGCTGGTGATTCTCAAACTAACCTCAGTCAATCTCCTGCTGAAAGATGACTCTGCTCCCAAAGCTGGATCTTAAGTTAATTAATTACTACAAATGTCAATGGGATTTTGAGTGGAACAGAACCCACACAGTTTTTTGTTTTGAGGATATAAGTTCTGAATTGAAGACTGTCTTAAGTAAAACATGTCTATATGAACTTTGATACATTCTGCCCTAGAGATCCATCTTAACATGCCTTAATGTCAAATCTACAGTCTTTAATCTTTTCTTTGTCAGATCCATTGATTTTCTGTGTAGTGGACAATGACTGTATATAAAAATGGATGAGCGCATCTACACTATCCACTGTACAAAAATAAACTAAACTCTTGAATACTTAAGCTGCTGCCATCTTATACTTTGATGACATCATTTGGAGCAGAGTCTGTGCAGAAGTAGTTGGCTGGGCTGGAGCTGCAGTGTTAGAAGTCCTGTCCATACACCCGCCCGAATTGCTAAACCACAGCTACTGTTTATCATGATGTTTATCTGCTTTTACTCACTCAAATAGCTCCAAATGGAGGGCAGGTTTACCAGCCTATCCTGCAACTAACCACCAAGGGGGCAATCAAAGATGTTTGGCCTCCTTACAGGGTACTATGTCATCCATCTTTTGATACAGTCATTCTGAATAAGAGAAAAATTACCACAAGACAAAACAAGTCTCAACATACATGTGGAGGCAAATACATATTGTTTAAAGAGAGACCTGGAAGCTTTGCCCTTTTTCCACTATACTTAGTTCATACTGTCAAAACCAGTAGGTTTAAACCATTCTTCTATGTTTCCTGACTCTATGTAAACTTTGGGAGCCTGGGAGCAGCTGTGTAATCACCTCCCACTTTACTCAGCCAATATAATATCGTAATAAAATAAAAGTGACAAACCAGATATTTCCACTGTATCCCTCTATCCTAACATGTTAGCACAACTCATTGGTTGGCCTGGTCTGATGTCATTCTGACATTTTTAGGTTAGCAGAGACAGTTTGAGGATGTGACTACAGTCACACACAGTTGAGAAGCAGCAGAAGCATTTGCCAGAAGAAGGAAAAAAAATCACTGCAACTTCAACTGGACAGGTAGGACTACTTTCCAGAAGGAAGTTATTTATACAATAAGACAAAGACATGAGCTGAAATGTGCTTTCATTTCATCGCAATTGTTGTCATAATAGTATCATGGCCTAAAGATTGTCTTTTCTTTTTGATCCACTTTTTATTCACTTTTACTACCATGACTGATAACACTTTACAGAATTGAATCTTTTTGTATAAATCAGGTCCTAATAAAAATACTGGCCGGTTGTAAGCAAATTGTAAGAAAGGCATTACGGTGAGGGCAATGGTGTAACAACTTGCGTTTTCAGAGGAAAGGAGAAATAACTTAGTCTTAGGGTCCTTGGTAAATACCAAGTATGTATAGGGGCACAAGAACTGTGAAAGGATGCACTGAAATAAGGTAAAATTGTACACAGTTACACTCTTGTTGTTTCTTTAAAATGCATCTCAAACACCCCACCAATGTTGTTTTGTCCGTTATCAACTATTTTGCCTAATGTTCACGCTCCTGCGAATATGGTGGGAATATGAAATCAGTTTGCAGTTAGCAAACTATTTGGTCACAGGTTTAGCTTTGGATCATCCAACTGAAAAATTACAGTTAGTAGTATTTGTTTTCTTCTTTTTACTAGGGATCCTTAATGACAAACTTAAAGAAGCCTTTGGAACACTCTGGAAAACCTGACAAGTGAACAGTTCAAACATTTTCGAGAGGTGGTTCTGAAGCAAGATATGAGATCCTGGGGTTTCTTAGCCATCCCAGAAGCTTGGCTGGAGAGGGCTGACAGGCCAGACACAGTGGATCTGATGGTACAGTATACTGGAAGCAGGGATAATAAGTTTGGGGTGATACGTTGTTCCGCGTTGTTGATGCGTGCA
>BRZM01003134.1:30379-43234 GCA_033238685.1 Lates japonicus | reverse complement strand
GCAGTAAGAAAATCAGATCATCTCCTGACAGATCACTAAAGATCAGAATGAAACAGAAATGGAGACAGGACACCATGATAACTTACCAAATTATGGCAAACAATGAGGGAGATGAGGACATGCATTTTACTAGATGGTGCTTTTGATGACAAAGGATCCTGCTACAGTTCAGTTATTCTTCCACATATGTCTGCAGAGTGTCTGCACAAATGATTGATGAAGCACAACAGAAAACCTGACTTGTGTTTGTTCGTGGTAATTTTCCATGTTAGCTGATGCGAAGGAAAATATTCAGTCTCTGTTCGAGGTTTGCTTTAGTGGAGTTCTTTAATGGTATGCTAAGGCGGTGGGAGTAATACAGGGCTACGTTTACAGGGGCCAAATGTTAGTGACTGACAGTATGTAAATACAGTTGTAACCACGGGCAAAGCAGATTTGGACCAGACACAAGTTTCCTGTGCCGACCAGCAGGGGTAGAGTAATTATAACATCCCAACATTTGATCAATAACATCAGCAGGATAAAGCAAAGAACAGTATGTTTATTGGTAAAATTGTGTTGGTTAAAATGTGT
Organism: Lates japonicus; assembly: GCA_033238685.1. Classification (NCBI taxonomy): domain Eukaryota; kingdom Metazoa; phylum Chordata; class Actinopteri; family Centropomidae; genus Lates; species Lates japonicus. The sequence goes on along the minus strand of BRZM01003134.1, from coordinate 42,661 downwards.
ATTCTTCATTGGCTATCCTGACACCATTGTTAATACTATACTACCTGTTACAATACAACAAGCCTATAGCAGGTGCTTCCTAATTATGCATTCAATAAATTTTGTGGAGAAACAAAATTTTGTGAGTGAAAAATTATAAATAGGACCAAATGTTATTAATTAAATTGATAATTAATTAAATGATATCTAATGAAATGTCTGTGGGTATAAAATAGCTAATACAATATCAGGAGGAATCTATTATTTATTATAACTTAAATGAAATTGAAATTAGAATTATTAATGCCAGGCACCACAATGACAGTAAATAGAAACCAGACCACGGAGAATAGACAAAATTCTAAGGAAGAAGATTTTACTGAGACCAAATAACAGCCACAAGGGGCCTTTACCTAACAAGCACCAGGCACCAAGTCCACACCCAAAGCCCAGACCATCAAGGAATATTCTAATCTTCATTGATCAATTGTCTCACTGGGCAACTCATGATAGAGTGCATGTTTGTTACACAAGTCCATTCACAATTTACAGTGTAAGGACTTGGACAAGTCACAGGTCAAGTAACAAAATAGTAATCATGACATAGACTAATGAGTTTATTTAATTTTCCCACGAAAAGTTAATAAAACACCAAATCACTAGTTTTCCTCCATTAATACCACACAGGTATACGTCTACTCACATTACCAATAACACTAGACTAATAGAGATATACAAATGGAATTGGTAGGAAAAATACAGTCATAAAACTTGACAAGTTTAATGTTGATCTATGGACTTTGACCCAGCATAAAATACAGATGAATGTCATTCATTGATAAAGTGTTAGATACACTTTAGGGCCTCAATTATATTGAAAGACTCTTACAAGTACAGATGCCATTATAATACAACAGCAGGCAACCTAATAGCCACATTACATCACTATTCAGTGTTTTTGCCATAAACACGCTGGCCCATAGACTTTAATGCAGTTGTTGGTTTTATAACAACTACCAAGCAATCCTTACATGTTCCAGTTTTGCCTCAGACAAGGATGCAAACATAAAATGTAATGCATGAAGTTGCTCTCGTTTTACAGGAAATGCAACTCCTAACAAGGCTGACAGAAGGTGATGAAGCAGTACATATCAGCAGAACTTGGAACGTGGTAATTCCCCGAAAAATTAAAGACCTCACAGTTCAATACGTATGAGGGAAAAGCACTAATATTAATATTAGCTTACGTAATAAAATTGTTGTGTGGTTTACATCAGCAAGTTTGACTTTTGGACCAAGGAAGACAGTACACTTCGTTAAAGCAGGAGGAAGTACACTCATAGACATGAATGGTTTGTTTTATATTTACCATTTTTGTGAATCGGTTCAAATGTCAGTCTGTGCCTGGCGTAGAATCTGTCAACGAGGAACCTGATTACGAGACAGTGAGGTGGTCATGTCTGCAAATTAGGAATGGACATTTTACGTACTTTTTAATGTTGATTAATCAAAAGTCTATTAGTCATGACGTCATCGTTAACATGTGCCCTCCACTCGAACCAAAATATGTTGTCATTTGGAGTCATGTTTTTTTTAACTCCCAAACTCAGACTAGTTCTCAGCAGTGTGTCTTATCTGTGCAGTGAGACTAAAGCACAGAAACCAAAATCTAGGTCACCTACCCAGTCATAAAAACTTGACAAGTTTAATGTTGATCTATGGACTTTGACCCAGCATAAAATACAGATGAATGTCATTCATTGATAAAGTGTTAGATACACTTTAGGGCCTCAATATATTGAAAGACTTACAAGTACAGATGCTATTATAATACAACAGTAGGCAAATCTCAATAGCTATATTACATTACTATTCAGTGTTTTTGCTATAAACACGGCTCCATAGACTTTAATGCAGTTGTTGGTTTTACAATACACAATCCGCCTGCTAACTCCCCACATGTTCCAAAGTTTTGCCCCTCGCATTGCTGATGCAAACATAAAAATGTGAATGCACATGAAGCCTGCCTGCTCACAGGAAATGCAACCTCCCAACAAGGACAGAAGGTAAGACAGAAGCAGGAAGGCACACTATGAAAGAACTCTGAACGTGGTAACTTCGAAAAATTATAAGACCACAGTTCAATACGTGAGGGAAGATAGCACTAACATTAACATTAGCCTACGTGTAATAAACCCTCGTTGTGTGGTTTACACTGTGCAAGTTTGACTTTTTGACCTAAGTTGAAGATAGCACATCTCTGTTAAAGCAGGAGGAAGTACACCTCTCATCATAGACATGAATGGTTTTGTTTTATATTTAATTATCTTTTTGTGAACTGGTTCAAATGCTTAGTCTGTGCTCATGCAGAATCTGTCAAATGAGGAACCTGAGCTTCAAGGACAAGACAGTGAGGTGGCCGTCTGCAAATTGAAATGGACATTTTAAGCACTTTTCAATGCTGATTAATCAAAAGTCTATTAGTCATGACGTCATCGTTAACATGTGCCCTCCACTCGAACCAAAATATGTTGTCATTTGGAGTCATGTTTTTTTTAACTCCCAAACTCAGACTAGTTCTCAGCAGTGTGTCTTATCTGTGAGTCTAAAGAATAGAAACAAAATTAGGTCACCTACCTAAATAAGTAAAATTTGGACAAGTTTAATGTTGATCGGCGGACTTGACCTAGATAAAATACAGATGAATGTCATTCATTGATAAAGTGTTGATACTTTTTAGGGCTTCTCAATTATATTGAAGACTTACAAGTACAGATGCTATTATAATACAACAGTAGGTAAAATTTAATAGCTTATATTATATAAATTCAGATAAATGGTTAGACTACTACCACTAGCCTTGAATACAGACAATATTATTAGACACCAGGTCTCAACAGCAAATTTCTTGCACGGTACCTATAAACTGAACTGTCTACAGAGAGGCTGTTAAATAAGGAAGCAATATAATGGGTTGATGTGTTACTAGGCAAGGGATTTTTTTTTTCCACAGCTGTGTCTGTGAGTGAAAGTGACTAGCTTAGTTAAGAAGTCTAAGAATTACTGGCATTATACTATAAAATAAGTCCAGAGGTGGTAACATCAGAAGGTTAGTAATTACTGTAGAATATTTTGAAGATGGTCCTTATATTTGATACATTTATCATAAAGGAACTGATTAAATAAAAACTTAACTCCCTACTGCAATGTCTTGCACTACAAATACGTGTACTACGTATTTTGCATTTATATTTATACATATTATATTGTGTTATCATTTATAATTTAAACTGTTTGTGTTTGTGTTGTTTACATGTGTCAGTTCAGATAATTAGTGATTGCTGCAAGTCTCCATGGTTAATAGCTGTAGGCAAACAGCTGCCTGTGTATTTTTATAAAAGATAAGTGGTGGTGTGTAACAGTAAGCAATCATTTCAAGGTAGGAGGAGGAGACTGCATTTTTACAGGAAGTCTAGCAGAGAGTTTAGGCCATGACAGTAACCACCTCTCTCAGACTGAGGATCATAACTTCATCAAAGGTCACCAGTTGTCAGACAGAATAATCTACACGTATTGCTCAACTGTCTACATCTGAAGTCAGTTTGGTGAGTTTTTTTTTTTTTTAATAAAATGCCAAAGTGGTTATTACATAAATTGATATTACATCTCTAGTTTTTAAGGTGTATACTGAGTATCAGCCGATTTTTATTCTAGAATCAACAATATGAAATCAAGTCAGCTGAGAAAATTGGCAATACTATACTACTATATAAACTATTTGTTTTGAATGGCTCTCAGCAAATTGCTGAACTACACAAACAAAACTGATGCTAAAATTCTGCAGGAACCTCTAAGAGTTGGAAATGTTAACATATGTCCCTGGCCTCTTGCAGGGCAGAGTAGGGTATGGTTTGAGTTTGCTACTGATAAAGTCATAGTCTATCCCATGTTACTTTCGATTTGGCCCCACAGGCCATTTTTAACAGTATGAATGTGTATGACAAAGAGACTTACCAAAAAATACATATGGCAAAGATTCTTAAACTATAGGTCTGTATATCCATAATTGATGTACTGTATATATGCACACGTTTCTGTAATTCTCTCTTTCTGCATGACTTTCTTTCTCTTTCTCCTTTTATCTTGCAGTGAGCTCAGTGTACTTATAGACTAGTTCCTCTCCCTCACACAAGTAAGTCCTTGTCTTGGTTACACAAAGTATAAGAAATACATTTTTCCCAACAAGTCATCCAAATGAAAGGACAAAATGTGTTGTTTGTAACTGTTCTCTGATGGTTCGATTAAAGTAAGTTATTTGTTAAGGTTTGAAAAACAACTGGCTTTGGTTTACTTTGTACAAGTTCTAGTCAGAATAATGAAAGCTTTTTTAAAGCCCCATTAAATGTGTGCAGTATATGACATTCGAGTCACGATATTGACAACATACTGACCTTTACTTACTTTGGTGAATTTTGCTTCCAAACATGTTCAATCTATATGAAAAAAATTGAGTGCCCCTGCTTTTAAAAACAATGTATTGATATGAAGCTTACAAACAAAGCACCCCAGGTATGAAGGATGGGCAGGGGAGTAATACCATAGCAACTACCCTCGACTACGACTACCCTCTCACCACCTTGGACTGTCAATTTCAGAAAGTTGGACAGACAATCCCTATAATGTGTCAGACACCATCCAACCATCCCACAAGGGACCAAGTATAATTCCTGTTTTACCATGACATTTTTACCAAAGTCATATAAAAATGCAAAACATATACAGATTTTTTTTTTTTTTTACAGTATTGTAAAAGAGCAATCCATGACTTTTAAACAGTGTCTTGTTAAGGGACATTTCATTTATAGTACGGAATTACTTGCTTCTCAAGGAATAACCGTGGTGAAGTTCAGTATCTAATAGGGCTGTCATTTGCTTGAATTGATCATTCATAAATGTCTGTATAGGTATGTGAATTAAAGTTTATTGTTTGTGCCTGCTTTATTCTGTTCCCATATAATTCCAGACTCTGTTGTAATTCAAGCAGACAGCAGCATTTCATGAAAAGCATGATCCTACCTTACTTACTTTTTACTTCATAAAAACCTGAGGCAACATTGGAATTGTTTATTTAAAAAAGACTGAAATAATTAAAATATTTAAACTTAAGAGATCCCTTTGCTGATGCACATTTATACATGTCATCCTGGAGAAAAAATGAAATATGTCCCTCTGATTGGAAATTTCTCGTATTCATAGCAGGAAGCCATAATGGCGAAACTTGAAGAGAAACTCTGGAATATTCTACAGGAATTAGGACAAGAAGAGTTTAAGCGTTTCAAGTGGTTCCTAAAGAAGGATGGCATCCTGGAGGACTTTCCAGGTATCCCATGGGCTCAGCTGGAGAACGCAGAGAGGCAGGACACAGTGGATTTAATGGTGCAGAAATATCAGGATTCTGGAGCTCAGAAGGTAACCTTGAAGGTTCTAGAAAAGCTCAACAGGAATGATCTGGTTCAGCATTTGCAAAACTCCAGCTTAAGACCAAAAGGTTAGTCTCACTCTGCATCTTACCTTCTCTGGAAAATAACACCCCAAAGTACCTGAACTTCCTCACTTGTGAAGAGATAAAAAGATTTTTTGCCTGAGGCCTTGCTCAAGAAGGACCCCGGGTCTGTACATTCTGCACAAGATTGCGCTGGTTCTTATTGGTTTATAATAAAGACCCAACCAAGAGCTAACAACATAGCTCTCACTAGAGTGCAGTTCTTTTTCCTAAATTTGTTTTGAGAAAACAAACCTATTTTTGAGTCAGAGCACCCAGATGAAACTCACTTAGGAGGTGAACCCTACCATGACAAGAGGTCATGACGTATTGAGGTTAAACACTTGTTTTTAAGATCTGAATTAAGCACTTAAACCTAAGGGCAACTTCTTAGGCTTCTCTATAAAAATAAAAATTACATCTAAATTAAATTAAAAGGTTAACACATTACAACAACTGCTCTGGAAGACTGACCATGTGTGCTTTGCCTTTTTTCCAGACCTCAAGACACTTAATGTTAGTGCTTGGACAGAAGGATATAGCAAAAAGAAGGCCGAACTAAAGTGGGTCCAGCAGTTTGCAGTAGAGGTGACTCTGGATCGCAATACAGCACACCCCAATCTTCTCCTGTCTGATGACGGGAAACAAGTACATCATGGTGATGTGAGGAGGAACCTCCCAGACAACCCTCAGAGATTTTACAGCTGTGTTAATGTCTTGGGAAAGCAGAGTTTCTCCTCTGGAAAATTTTACTATGAGGTTCAGGTTAAAGGCAAGACTGCCTGGACTTTAGGAGTGGCTAGTGAGTCTGTTGACAGGAAAGGACAAATCACCCTGAGCCCAAAAAACGGCTTCTGGACTTTATGGTTGAGGAATGGAGATGAGTATGTGGCTAATGATAAGCGCCCAGTCCATCTCTCTCTGGAGAATCATCCTCAAATGGTGGGGCTGTTTCTCGATTATGAGGAAGGTCTTGTCTCCTTTTATGATGTAAATGCTGCAGATCTTCTTTATTCCTTTACTGACTGCTCCTTCACTGAGAAAATCTACCCATACTTTTCCCCCTGTACCAATGACAATGGTAGAAACTCTGCCCCACTGATTATTTCTCCCGTCAAACATCAACTGAACCTTGAGACACAAGACCTCAGTGATCAGGAAGAAGACTATGAATGACGGAATGATGAGCTGAAGAGTGTCCAGCAGTTTGCAGTAGAGGTGACTCTGGATCCTGATACAGCACATCCCAATCTCATCCTGTCTGGTGATGGAGCCATATATGAGAAGAATCTTCCATACAAACCTCAAAGATTTTACATGCTAATGTCTTGGGAAAGCAGAGTTTCTCCTCTGGAAGATTTTACTATGAGGTTCAGGTTAAAGGCAAGACTGCCTGGACTTTAGGAGTGGCTAGTGAGTCTGTTGACAGGAAAGGACAAATCACCCTGAGCCCAGAAGATGGCTTCTGGACTTTATGGTTGAGGAATGGTGATGAGTATGAGGCTAATGATAACCCCCAGTCCATCTCTCTCTTAAGAATCGTCCTCAAATGGTGGGGCTGTTTCTCAATTATGAGGAAGGTCTTGTCTCCTTTTATGATGTAAATGCTGCAGATCTTCTTTATTCCTTTACTGGCTGTTCCTTCACTGAGAAACTCTACCCATTCTTTAGTCCCTGTACCAATGACAATGGTAGAAACTCTGCCCCCTTGATCATATGTCCTGTCAACAGCAATGATTAGATTACTCATACTTGCAGGTATTTTCAGTTACTCTGGCTGATTAGACCTCACACAGCTTGAAGTACCAGACATATAGTAGCAGAGACAATAATAAAGGTTCACATTGACTCACCTTCTATGTTTTGATGAACAGGTCCAACTGTTGTTTGTATCTTGTACTGTGTTAATGCATGAGCTCACCATGTATGCACAGAGGTAATGCAATACACATTACAGAAAAGAATGTGACAGCCTTGGGTGTCGCATGATTCCCTTGACAAATCGTCGGTGGCAGCAACGCACCTGAAAAAATGTAAACATAATGGTCTTCATTTGAAAGAAAAATCACAAATGTGAGGGAGATATTAATGAAGTATAGTCTGCAAAAGCGAAAGTAAAAACTCTTAAGAATGTACAGAATCTGCTGTAATTACTTGTATATTTTGAAATTAAAAGTCTGATGAATTTTGTTATTTTTTTTCCTCTATTCCATTGGTAAATTTACTATTGTAAAACATCACTTTCTCCAAGCTGAATTGTGTTAATAACACAATATGTGCTCCAAATGTAAACTCCCAAATGTGGCAGCTACAAACTGATTTCAAATTTTATTCTTTTTTTTCTTTCTTTTATAGTTTACACTTGTCAAATGTGGATGTAAATGAATATGGAATGAAAGTTGACTGACGGATTGATTAATTCACAGTAATGTTTGTAAACAACAAGAAAACAGGCTTCTGAGTTAAGTTTTGTTGAGAAACAACAGAATTCACATCTTGATTTTTCTATTGCAATCTAATGTTGTCAAATGTAATTGTTTTTTCATTCTTATTTTTTAAGCATGTGAAGTAAAAGAAATGTTGGACTTCTGATTCAAGTGAAATTTTGACATTAATAAATGACGTAAAGTGACACTCACTATTCAGTGTTTTTGCTATAAACACGCTGGCTCCATAGACTTTAATGCAGTTGTTGGTTGTACAGTACACAATGGCTGGAATATAAATAAAGTGGATGGCTATGTGATTTTTAAAACTTAGTATGACAGTTATAAGAAAATTAACTGCATCTATCTACAAAGAATCATTTGGTAGCACTGAAACTGTGGGCAGAGTGTTTTGAAAGAAATTTTGCTTTAAGGGATATTTCATGAGGTCAATATAGGCAACTTTTATTAAATGAAGGAAGCTATGCAAATTCACACAGGTATCAAAATATAAACAGTATGTGTTGTATAAGTAGTGCAATTGCTGCTCACAGTAACACACAGTATGCACAATATCTGCCTCTGCTAACTCTGCATGTTCCAGTTTTGTCCCTCAGACAAGGATGCAAACATAAAAATGTAATGCACGTGAAGTTTGCGTTTGCTTTTACAGGAAATGCAACCTCCTAACAAGGCTGACAAGGTGACAGAAGCAGGAAGGCACATCAGTGAAAGAACATGTACGAGGGAAGAGAAACCTTAGCCTACGTGTAATAAACCCTCGTTGTGTGGTTTACACTGTGCACTGTGCATTAACAGTTTGACTTTTTGACCTAAGTTGAAGATAGCACATCTCTGTTAAAGCAGGAGGAAGTACACCTCTCATCATAGACATGAATGGTTTTGTTTTATATTTAATTATCTTTTTTTGTGAACTGGTCTAAACGTTTGGGTCTGTGCTCATGTAGAATCTGTCAAATGAGGAACCTGAGCTTCATGACAAGAGACAGTGAGGGTGGTCATGTCTGCAAATTGTGAATGGACATTTTAAGTACTTTTTAATGTTGATTAATCAAACCGTTTAAGTCGACAGTCATGACGCCATCGTTAACATGCCCACTGAACAAAAATATAAGCCATTGAGTCAAGTGTTTTTTAATTCAAACTCAGACTAGTTCTTAGCAGTGTCTCATCTGTGCAGAAAGTCTAAAATACACAGAAACCAAAATCTACCATGTAACAGCAGGTGACAGTGACCAAAAAAATCTGACATGAGAGCTGTCCCTGCATCAGTTGTTATTGCTACTTTCTTGGCTTCCACTGATTCTTTTCAGAGCTGTAGCTGCATATCATTAAGGCAAATCATTTAAGACACCAAAGCTATTTACATTTGTTCTTGTCATTTGCCATCACATGATTATTTGTGTCTGCAACCGACAGGGCTTCATAAGCGCCGGTTGTCAGCTGATTAAAACATTCTCACCCAACTACTTTCTGAATGTTTCAAGTCACATCACCGCTACCAGAATGTTATAATCAACTGTTCAGATGAGGGATTTTGTCATCTGAATTTTCAGTTATCAGAGAAACAAGCTGACCAAACAGTCGTTTCAATGTCCTGTATCCACGTTGCAGAGAAACAGATTTTAAATATTAAACTGCCTAATTCTATGAGGCCTCTGTGATAATTCAGCTCCCCGTAAAACCTCCCAACACTGAGGGAATCCTAACCTCAAAAACAAGCCAGTTGAGCATCTAGAAACAACGTGAGCTAATGTTAGCGGCCACCGTTATCAGCCCACATAGGCCCCTTAATAACCATTAATCATTGATCATTAACCCCCCACACTGTACACAAATGGCTATGGTAAAACTGTTCTGTCATTTAAAACAAAATAAAGGGTAATTCTGTTCAAATTCACATACTAATTTACTAAATGTAATCCACCTGTCAAACTTACCTGTTCAACCATCAAAACATCAAAAATTACCACCAGTTGGTTTTGCAACAAAGATTATTTTCTCTCATTATTGTTGATAAAGAATCTTTACAGAGTAGTTTATCACATTCACATGACTTCATGCAAATACATTTTGTGACTGAAACTAAAATAACTGATACTAATACACCAGTAGATGCTCAATTCAAAATTACATTACATTAAATTTTGTATTGAAACAGTTATTCAAGTGAAAAATAACACTGCCTGTACTAGAACAAAATGCAGATAACAATGTTCAGGAACTTCTCATCTAAACTGATTTTTTCTACGAAAACAGTCCAAACTCTTTGGTCATAACAAATAAAGCTTAAACAGCTTAAGCTTGAGACTCATTTCAGTATAATATGGCATTAACAAAAAAACAGAAAAGACACATTTTATGAACTGATTAAACATCATTGAAAAATCTGCATCAGAGATGCGAAAATCATAAACCAAAACTCTACGCTGTCCGCCTTCTGCATCAGTAGTACTCTGTGCTGAAGTGCTTATTGACTTGGTGACAGAAATGTAGACGGGGAGGCTGATGAGGAAAAACTGCTTTCTCCTCCACAATCCAGACGCCCATCTCACTCACCGCCTGGGCCCCGCACTCCATCAAAAAGTGCTCACGCTATAGTCAAAGGAGAGTGCCTCCTGCCTTTGTGATGCAAATGGGTGAGCTGATGCACCAGAAGGGTTTCTGGAACCTCCAGCAGAGTCAGTGTCATGATGCAACAGTTCTAAGTCACTTAAGAAAAAAACTATATCAACGCAACAGTTGAGCCAAAATTAAACTTGACCACAATGTGTGAAGTTTGGCTGAAGGAAACACAGCATCACAGCACGACTACATTCAACTCATCAACAATGATGTGATGGTTGAAGTACATGCTTTAATTATTTTCTCAAATATAGTATATAGCTGGAGTATTACAGTAATGTAAATTCGTTTTTTAGTTTAGAAATTACAGGTATAGTCACTTTTATTATCCACACTTTGACAAACTAGGGTTTGCTGAGTACCACTTTTAATTGTTTGCCACTGTTGAGGGCAAACAATGCTATTAGTTTGATTTGGACGAAGCTATAAAGTGACAAATTTGCATCTGTAAACACGTCTTAAATGCGTCGTCAGTCCCAAGACGGAGCAAATAACGTGACAGACATTAGCATTAGCAGCTGTTTACTATCATCAAACTTCATTGCTTTACTTAATAAGAGCCTCCAGCCATGGAAAGCAAACGGCAATGTTTAGTTTCACCCATCACTTCTTCTCTACATAAGTTACCAGGCTAACCACCCATCCAGTCTTTTATGCTTAATCAGACACTTCAGGGGAAACAAGGTCCGTTAACTGTTACTGTTGTATTGTGACTGAGCTCATGACAGTTCTTTTCTGAACTGGATGACTTTATGAAATAAAGGGTGGATATTGGTCAAATTTCAAAACAGTCTTCACATTTGTTGAAGTATTGTGGCCCTCTGAAAGCATGGGAACCAGGTGTGTTATGTTGAGTGTTGATTGACAGTTGTACTCTATTGAGCCTCCATATCCAATAATTTCCTTCCAAGGCAGCTTGACATTTCCAGACAGCATCATGCGTTGACAAATTATCCGTCAAGGACTTAACTCCACCAGTCCATGCTGTATCTGAAATTGATCACAGAAAACAACAATCTTAGGCTTTGTCCTTTTCATTGATAATCCCACGCCAGTGCTTTTGCGCCAGATTACCGCTATCAAAAAAATTTTAATCAAACTGTATTATGTCATGTAATTGGATTACCTGCCGGATCAAGAGCTATGCAGCGCCCCACATGATCTCAGTGCCGCAGACCAAACCAGGGTCCGTTATCAAAAGAGGTCAGGTCCAGGGTTCAGGCATGGCTTGCAGGAGAGGACAGGCAAGAACTGCACTTCAGAGACGACATAAGAGATGCAACTCCACCTGTACCTATAGCTTTTATATAATCATATATGTTAAATTATTATCTTCATATCCTCAGGTTCAATCATTTTAATAGTCTCTATAATATACACATCCACACATCATATATATATATATATATATATATATATATATATATATATATATATATATTATTATTTTAATTGTTAAAAATATATTAAATTAAGATTAGAAGATCTGAAATGATAGAATATTTTTATCTTTTTATTCACCACTGTTAACTTACTAAATATTGTTTAAGAAAACAATGTTTGAAGAAATAATTGTCTGAATTAATTGTACTGAAATTTTTAAAAAGCAAAAGAATCAAGTTAACTTGACTGAGTAGAGCTTAACCTGATATGATGTTAATACCACACAATATGTGTTCGAACGAAGAT
>BRZM01003134.1:0-25227 GCA_033238685.1 Lates japonicus | reverse complement strand
ATGATGAAGCATCAAAGGTTGCTATGGTTACCTGCAGTTTGATAACAAAAAGTGTTGATACAAGTGATTATATGAGATACCATATTAGTTTGACAAAAAGAGAAAAACCTTCGAATTCAAGGACAACTTATGTTTTTTTTATTGAAATCTTTAGAAAGCTCCTGTGTTGTGGTTGAATACCAACCTATGAGCCCGGGTTGAGTCTCGTCCAAAGAATATTCTGACTCAAGTCCTTATTACCTGAGTCTGAGTCCTAGTCTGAATCATCAAGGTTGAGTCTCAAGCGACCGTTACTGACTGTAGTGGCACGTAAATCCACACATGTAGACTGGTGAACACATGTGTCTGCCACTGCAAGAAACTGGACAACAATATTACAGTATTAAACCAGCTATAATATCATATGCCAAATTTTATTCATTTGCAAACTACTACGTACTGTCAGGAATAAACTTGCTAGTAGGCTTATATTTAGCATTAAAACAAACAGCATAGAGCAATGCCAGTAGAAACTATTTGCAATACACATCACAATAGCATTAGACCAAGGAATTGTGTAAATATAAAGGAGAAACTTTTCATCGAGCCAGTTAGTGCAATTCCTTACTGAGACTGTTAATGACTCATTATAATGTCATAATTAATACTAATGACAGGTAATGCACAAATCTAAATACACTCAGTGTTCACTTAATTAGGTAATAATCTATATATGGAAGGCCAATACAACTGCTATAAGTGTACTGTTTTAGTATTTTAGCTTACAGACGCTGTTGTACTGACTGAATCATAGTCAAAATGTTCCTTATATTCTTATTTCCATGTATTCAAATAGAAAGATCAAAACTTAAACACCAACTTTACCTATGACCTCAGAAATACAAAATATCATTAAATCATACATATAAGACATTGAAATGGTAGTTATCTATAAACTATATAATTTAATTATAATCTATATAACGGCAATTATTTTAAACTGCTGCTCAACGTTGTGTAAAGCAGGCTGGATGCCAGCCTATCGGTAGTTGTATTGGCATTAACATTCATATTTTTATTTAAATTATTTGATGTGCTCTATGTGACAAAAATTTCCATGGGTGAGAGGAACACAGGAGCGAATAAATATGTTAATAACAGTTAATTTAAGAGTAATTGTGTTTTTTATTAGTTATCTCTGTTAGTTATTAATCCCATGTGAGGGAGAGAAAGGAGAGATTAGAAAGAGGAGGAGTAGGAGGAGGAAGAGGAGGAGCTGCAGATGGAGGAAGAGGAGGCGTCCTGCCCGTTCGTGTCCAGAGGAGAGTGAGCGGCCGCCATGTTAACCAAGAAGCCTGGAGCCCGGTCCTCCCATGACGGGTGAGCACCGCCTCTATAGCCGGTCAGCGCCTGAGCCCGCCACTGTGGCAGACGCGCCGCTGATTGTAGCCTGATTACTCCGTTTGGGCTCAGTGTAAAGTAACGAGAGAGGTGGGATTTATTGAGCTGTGCTAGCTAAACGGGTAGGGACAGAAATGACCTGCCTTTTCTCCTGTTTATTAAATTAACTTCTAATCTTAGCAAAGAGGGGAGACAGAGGAGAAGCTGTAGTGAATGTATAAAGCAAAGAGATTAAAATAAATAAATAAGTATATAATTAAAGGCTGATCCAGAGTCTCTTCGTCTGTCAGGTTTATTTTTAGCTAGCTAACCAACAGATAGAGACAGGTTCCCAATGTGTTTCCCTGCTGTTTACTTAGTCACCTTATTCGATTTGAACCGTTTATACTTTTGTTAGCAACATCGGGCCTTGCAGCATATATTCATCGTTGTCTTTAGCTTGGCGTTTGTTATTTAAATATGGTTTTGGTCATTCTTGAGTTTATGTCTGTGTTTTCTGTCGGTTGTTGGTAATTTTGGCCCAGCCTGCACAGCTAAAGCTTCGGTCTGTCTAGTTCAGTCAGAGGTCGCCGTGTCCTAGTCTTTATTTATTTATTTTTTTCAGCTGTCAGCTTCTAAAATGTACAACAATCAGACGCCTCATCACGTTTAAGCAGCCTGACGAGCACATGCTAAACTGTTAAAGACTGTTACAGGCTTTTACACATCAATGTAACAGTGGCTGCTGCAGCATTGTGTTGGAGTGATTGTTTTACTGCTTTTATACAATAATGTCAAACATTTACTTTGTTCTGCAGAGGTTTTAGCTGGTAATGGTTGTTACAGAATGTCATAGAGATATATCAGCAATTTAGTTGTAATGTCTTATGTTTTGGTTACATTTGCCAGTTACTTTGGTTTACCAACTCCAGAGTTATTATTCATCTGGAGCTACTTAAAGTAGCTCATTATCCGCAGGTGTGATTAAGCTTGATCATGAGGGCCAAAACAGCTTACATGGAAAACAATAATGTAAAAGTGTAGTATTTACAGAGCTTTACAGCTTGTCTAATGTTTGCTTAACAATAAAGAGCTCTAGGGGATATCGTGGTTTCATCTTTCCCATATCACAACATGGATGGACGTTTGTGTCAATGATTTGGTCTGCTCTAGAGTGAATGTGCGCCTAGTGGTTAACTAACACAATATTGTCGCCTGGGTGATTTCGTAGACCATTTTACACCAAACAGTGCATGTATGCAGATTTTTGTACACGGGTAAGCCAGCTTAAAAAGACCAGTCCCTCTCAAGACTGCTATTAGATGCTTTTTCTTTTGTTTCTGTTTTTCTCTAGTGCTGGCCACAAGCACACTGGAAAACAGGGTTAGTAAATCAGAAAGCAGCAGGAGCAGGGGAAGCTCCTGTGATGGGTGACTAAAATGCGTACTTTTTATAAAGTTCCCTGATCCAGTATCTGACCTGATCCTGAATAGTTTTCTAGGAATCTATCACCAGCATTTTAAAATTCAACACATGAACAATTTTAAAAATATAATCTAACTCGTTGGTTGGTTGAGTTTTTAGCAATTGGAAGCAGTCTTGTGGAGGTGGAATAGAAGGAAATCATGGACTTTAACTAGCTCTTTTAGCCAAATTCACACTGTGGTACTCATCCTGGAGCTGCCTTAAAGGTGGCTAAACGGGCTAAACCTGACAGCTGCAATCCTAATGAACCAAAAGTCAGAGTTATTCTGACATAGTGTGTTAAGGTCTCTTGGAGTCAACATGAACCCATGTAAACTCAAAGAAGACTTCTTCTGTCTCACCACCAGCAGCATTTGTACATTTAGTCACTTCCTAAGAGCTGCACAGTGTTCATGTTAATGTAGGTTTTACCTACATCAAAACACAGGCTCATACAGTATCTCAAGTAGTCAGTAGTATTTTTCTAGTATGACTGATAGAAATAACATCACATTACAGTGTTCCTACCTTCGGGTCAATATTTCAGGTTTGTTGTGTCTTTGTACCAACAGTACGACAGCAGTACATCTCTGACTATATTGTCTATCTTTCATCTCACCACATGTATTCATCATACTGGTAGTTTAATAACCAGTTCATTAGTGGTTTAAATCTATAGTCAGTGTTTTTTTCCTGCAGGCTGTGTGGTAACAGTTTGAAAGCGCTTCAGGCTGCATTTTCACTTTTGTTACATTTTTGCGCCCTATTTTCAAAACCATGCACCAAAACAGTACACCACCTGTAAAAGTGATTACTTTCATTATTGATTAATTTGATTTATTTTGGTCGTTAATCAACTAATCTTTGTCCACAAGAGTCCAGAATTCAAAGAGATTCAGTTTACTGTCATTTCAGACAAAGAAAACAAAAATCACCCAATTTGAGAAGCTGAAACTAGAATATATTTCATATATTTGCACAGAAAATACTCTATTATCAAATAGATAGATTCTGTCGATCAACTAATCAGTTAACTGACTAACTGTTGCGCTCTGCAAACACACTACCCAGGTTGTGATTTTTTTTCCAGTTGTGAGTAAACTCTTTCTGTTAGAAATACACACCCTGCTCAAATGTTGGAACAGATGATTTAACCATATGCAGGTCAGCAGGTTGAAAATGATAAAAGAGTATGCTTCCTCATCGCTAATTTTCCAGGTCACTTTCTGAACTTCTTGTGCACGTGGTCACGCTACACAGGTTTTCCCACTCGCCCCGTCGTGGCAGCATGCCGAGCGTGTTCGCCAGTGCTCTGGCATTTCCAGCTTGGTGTCGAGTTCATTCAGCACACCGCTGTTCCACTCTGTTAGCGCATGCCTATCAGGCTCACAGCAAAGAAATACTGACGGCCTCTCCTGGTACAGGTCGCTGCTGGCATCGCCACATACTGCAGAAGGGAGGCCCCCGTGAGCCGGCGAAGGCCCAGAGGCCACAGGAAAACAGGTTGAATTAGAGCCTGAGAGATACTGGACTGATGTTAAACAGTTACAGTGATGTTTCACTGGCTGATTAAGGTTTCCTTTGCTAATATTAATTAAATTGATGATAAAGATGTGCATATAAGGCAGTATATTCACAGTCAAATTAAATAAAAATGGAGCCTGTACTACATTTTTTTTTTTTTTCATAGGAGACATACACTGATATTGTTACATTAATGATGAGAATCAGATGAGCTGATAATAATACTGATTTATTAATCCAGCTCTAGTCTGAATGGATTTGTCTTTGTTTCTTTGTTGGGTTCATTTTGTAAATGTGTTGTATTGTACAAGATGATTGTATACTATACTGACAATCGTCAGACAGAGTGCTTATCACAGGTTTGGATTTTTATGTGATTTTCACACCGATTTGATGTTAAAAATCACATTTGAGAAGATACAGCTGAAGTAAATTGCTATTTTTGCTCAAATGATTCATTAGTAATCAGGTGCTGGATGCGTGACGCTGAAGGAAAATACCAAATAAAACACACTTAACATCTTCTAATCAACTAATTGTTGTAGCGGTGGTGTGCAGGAGAGGAAGGAAGCTCTCTGATTCAGGATCAGAATAGATCAAGACTTAAATCAAGATTTAAGTGCCTGTGTATTGATAAGGCTATCAGAATATATAGTGATATTGATTGTTTGCCCAGCTTTAGTCATTAGCAGGATTACAGTAAGATGCATTAGAGGCATGTTTGTGCCAAGGCCTGCAGGTTTAATACAGTCATCATCAGTATCAGACTGAGGCTGTGTATTGTTTGGATGTAGTTGTGGGCACAGTGTTTGAGTCTCCTCTTAGTCGCCCCTCATTAGCAGGATTACAGCGAAGGCTCAGATTAAAGCAGAGAGCAGCAGCAGAGACCATCTGTCTGCTTAACACTCATGGCTATGAGAGATTGATGGTGGCCTGCGAGGGTGTGCATCTCAAAGGCTGATCTGGACTCGCCTCCTTTCAGTCATGCTACTTTGATAATTCGTTTCCATGACTTTGTTGTTTACCTTGTCGTATCATGTCCCAACTGAAGCAGCAACCAACATTATTTAATTATCAATTAGTCTGCAGATGATTTTCCCAGTTAATCGGACTAGTTGTTTAATCTAGAAAAAGCTCCCCAGACTTCAAGGTGAAATTTCAAAAGTTTTTTGTCCATCAACTGCCGGAAACTCCAGAATACTTAGTTTGCAAATCATGTAAAATTGAGAAAAAAAGGACAATCCTTACACTGGAGGAGGTTCAACCCATTATCAAAGTAGTTGCTGACGATTTTCTGTTGATCAGCTGATGAGGCCAGATTCAATGCTCAACCAGAGCGTGAAAAAATGAGTCAACTGGTCGATTAGTTGGTCAGTAATGTGTCAAACAGCCAAGAATTAAGTCTGTCACAGATGATGAGCTCAGAAAGAATGAGAATTGTTAACTGTCAGAGAAAGTAAACTGTTCGAGTGTAAAACAACAACCCGTGTTGTCGTGTTGGGTGTATGACATCAGTCTTCATATCGGTACATCAATCAGTGATCAATGATCCCACAGCATTGATCCAAAATGAAAACATTGCGTTCCGTGTCAAGATAGCTGGACATTACAGACAGTCTGAGCTGGCAACATGTTCATTAACGCTGGAATAACTGGACTTTAACTTAACAGTTCAAATAGCTTTTCTTCACTAACCTCACACTAACGTAATGTAGGCTGTAACATCATAGTCCACAATATAATCATTTATAAGACATGCCTTTATTTTTAAAATTCCTTTGGCATGTCTTTTCTCTGGAGCGGCGCACGGACAAAGAAAACGCGAAATATATCAGAATGTGGCACTTAATCGTGAATTTTTATTAGGACAGAAGATTGTTTTTCATCATAATGGTTGAGCTCAGAAATAGAGGTCAAATGATATTTTAGTTGCTTTGTGTGATTTATTATAATGTGGAAGTGATCAGCAATTAGCAGATGATATCGTTCACATCCATCGCTGGGCTCTTGAACTCAGTTGAATCCAAATCGCATCGTAGAAGAATATGCATATCGGCAAACACCAAATCGTTGTCCATTGAATCAATATATCATATCCTGATTAAACTTGTGATTTACAACCCTAGTCGTGAGGTACTTTTAGTTCACACTATTCTGATACCCTTAGACTTATAGATCAACCTAGAAATTTGTCTATCAATTAATCATTTAAGAGTTTGTCGGTTCCCACTTCTCAAATGTGAAGATTTGCCGCTTGTCTTTGTCATATATAGTTTAGCAAAGAAGGAATATTGGACTTTGGATAAAACAAGATATTTGAACACATCACTTTGGGCTCTGTGAGCTGTGATTGTATAGACTAATGAAAATAACTGTTATTTGCAGCTCAGCTCTGGAGGCACATCACATATTTTATAAGAGCATGTGCTGAAGCTGCAGAGAGAGTTAGAGGCACAGAGAGGCAGTAAGTGCATTTGGGATTATCAGCTATATTAAAACCCTTCATCCTCCTTAGATCGAAATCAACCCAGGACCTACTACAGATTCCAGACCTCACAGTGATCTTGTCCTGGGTCAGTCTGGTCCAGGCCTTTACTCTCTCCTGCTGACCATCAGCACCAGTCGTCAGGCAACTTTGGGTTTCAGGATTTAAGGCTGAACTATTTGATAATTTTGATTAATCGCAAAATGGCAGACACTCGTCATGCGATTCTCGATTTGTTTTTGGGTTTTATTTGAAAGAATCAGAGGCTGAGATGTGTCCCATAAAGAAAAATAACCTCGGTAACAATTTCTAGATTTGCAAAAATGAAGGAAGCAGTTTAAAAAGAGAGTAGTTTGTGTAAAGAGTCCGGTAAAATCATTTATGTAAAGAAACCGCCTATGTTGTTTAGGATTTCTTCAGTCCCTTCAGACATACTTAAGACTGATCAGCTTTAAATCAATGCAAATGTCTTGCCAAAGTTACCTCTGCTCAGATAACCCACAGGCATCAGAGGGATCCCAACCCACTTAATATTTTTAGGAGATTGATCGGTGCCTGCGCCTGGTATGTGTTACAAGAAGTTTTCATGGTCGTGTCATGTGATATTTGGCAGGTTGGAGAGGCAGCGATAACATCTTGTACTTTGAAAGGTTGATCCTGTGTCAAGTATTTAGTCAGAGCTCAAACCTGGAAACCTGGACCATGGGGACAGGACTGTAGAGATGCTGCGGTGCTGGACGGCCGGTTGGACCTTATATGTCCTGTTTAGTTCTGTTTAATGAGCAGACTTGGAGTTGTTGAGGGTGTGTTTCTCTTTAGATGGAGCTTAGCATGAATGTGCCATGGATACAGTTTGAACAGCCTGTATTAATAGGACCTTGAATCTATGTAAGCCTCAACTATAGGGGTGTATGGAGCAGCAACATTAGTCTGTTAATCAATCAGTCGACTGGACAGTGAAAATTAATC
Organism: Lates japonicus; assembly: GCA_033238685.1. Lineage (NCBI taxonomy): Eukaryota > Metazoa > Chordata > Actinopteri > Centropomidae > Lates > Lates japonicus. Next base: position 17,426 of record BRZM01003134.1, on the reverse strand, counting down.
GCAAATAAGTTTTCATAATCATCATCATTGTTCTGAGTTATCCGTCACATTCTTTGTGAATGCTATATCTCCATACCTTGATGGAATTTCTTCAAATTTGGCACAAACCATCACTCAAAGACAGAACTCATTAGAATTTGGTGGTCAGTCAAAGGTCACTGTGAATACACCAATCATGTTTTTGGCCTAATATTTGCTGTTCCAGCTTCTAAACGTGAGGACTGATGCATTTCTGTGTTGAACAAGAATATGTTTGGATTTGTAGACTGTTGACCACATATGTGGAAGTTATTTATTACAGGCATCTCTCGCTATTTTCTAATATTTTATGGACAAATCAATGAATCGACTGGTCAGTGATTGAACAGGAAGTGACCGTGATACATTTTAGATATACAGTTAAAAGTCAAGAAATAGTCATGTCTAAACTGGAGAGATCACTAACAAAGACGTTTGTGCTGGAGGAAATCAAAGTAAATACTGAATTAAATACTTCCAGTTGTTGTTCTAAGCTACATAAATACATGCTGGACCTACAGTAACTCTGAAACACAGAGATAAAGTTGTCATCTTAATAATCGAGAGAAAATAGGAAAGGTAAACCTCTGTTTTCTCTGTCTCTTCTGCAAAAGGGCGAGCCGGGTTCACTCTCCTGGTCACAGCAGCCTCAGACGACGCCGCTTCGTCGCCCCTGCCGCCACTTTGGAACAACAACCAACCCCTGACGGTACAGACACACACATTTTTCCTCCTCACATTATCATCAGTTTACCACAAGTACAGAATTATCTACACATTGTAGCACAGAATTTTGTATTTATTCTTTTATTTGTTGAGCTTAAAGATAGGCTTAGCTTAAAAGTGAAAGTGAATTAAAATTACAAAGAAAGATTCAAAACACACGTTATTTTTATCTGACAGTTTGTCAGTTTGTCTGGGGAACATGTAAACAACATGCAGCAAAACCGCCAGTGTGACCTAGATCAGCTGCTTTTATTTTGAGTTATTATCAGCAGGTAAATCTCAGAGGATATGGAGTGTCAGCGATAAACATCAGTAGACTCATCATCAGTCTTTATCTAACCTGCATGCCACGATTGTTTTATTGTGATCCTTTTCCCTGTTAATGCTAACCTTTCAAATTAATTAATTCAGTCATCTCTGGTGTTGATATGTTCATATCTGGTTTCCTGACAGCAGCCTGTAGCTGCATTAGAGCCATATTGAATTTAGAAGTTTGTGCTAGTGTGTTAGCATGCCATCAGCATGCGGTTAGCCTGCTGTTAGCTCTGTGAAGCAAAGAGCCTGGAGAAACAGCTCCTGTGGGAAGTCAGCTGTAGCCACGCCAATAATAGCCCTCTGCTCCAGGATGCTTTTTAAACAGCTGATTGGTTTATAGGTTGGTGACAGACACAGGCACACACACACACACACAAACACACACACACACACACACACACACACACACACACACACACACACACACACACACAGAGGACTAATGGTATAAAGGACCTGATGCAGAATTTATTTGATCCATTAATTGATATCACTAAGCGATCACTTCACATATTAGCATTAGCAGAGTTTTGTAGCCTGTTACAGTCAGAGACTTTATGAAGTATAACATTAACCTACAGGAACACATCAGAGACTTTATATCACTCAGCTAAGACCATATATGTGTAAGGAGGGCAGCTGTTTATCTGTCAGAGCAGACTTTTCAACTCTCTAATGATCAGTTTCCTTGGGAAACTCAGTATTTAGTTGCAGTGGTTGTGTTAATAATAGCAGTGGAAAGAGCGAAGTTGTAGCACTGGAGATTGACAGAGCTGATAAGTGCTTATGAAAGCCGATAAGATTAGGCATTTTTCTGTCATTGCACGATCGCATCAATGCCAGTTGGAGTCAGACAGATCCTGACACTTACCAGCTTGTTATCAGGGGAGTTACTATATGATGATGTGTGACCTTTGCTCATTTTCCCTGAAGCTAATAAACCTGGGTTTTTTTCATGCTTGTTCCAGGTATTTTACCTTTTTATTTCATCTCATTTCATTTCATTTAAAATGTGGGAAGAATTTTATTTAACCCATTAACCCATGACACGCCTAGGTGCAAAATTTTACAGTCTGTAAAGAGAGCAACTCTTAGCACCTAAATGGTTTTTTCCTCACCCCTAACCCTTTGGTGTTAGATTAGGTCAGGCCAGGAGGGAATAGTCACTATCACTTTCATTAGCTGTATCACCAATAACACAGTAGATTTATATACAGGGTGTTTGTATAGTTTGCTAATTAGGAATTAGTTTGTCATTGCATTCTTCAACATGTGAAGAATCATAAGGATCAGCAAATCAATCAATAATTTGTAAGTTAATTTGACAGTTTTTATTTGATTATCTATTAATCTTTGTTACCCCATATTGTGGGAGTTTGAACGAGATACCATCTTTTATTTTCTGATATTTTATAAACCAAACTGTTAATGGATTAATTTAGGAAATGATCTGCAGATTTGATCAATGATGAAACTAACTGTCAGCTGCAGTTGTGTGTGTGTGTTCTCGCTCACCTAACTTTACCTCGTTAGATGAGGGTGGAGTCAACAAAGCTTTGCTCTCATGTATCACTGTAACTACTGAGAACACACACAAACACATACATGCGCGTGTGTTATTGTTTCAATTTCATGTCTTGTTGCACTCCCTTATTTTATAGCCCAATCCCCCAACTGACACACACACGCGCACATTATTATAGTGTTGTAAACAGCTGGTCTTTGAAGTGAGCCGCGTGGCCACCTTTGTGTTCGTGTGTGAGACGGTGAACTGAAACCAAACACACCTCTGTTATCTGAAAGGACCCAGGTGTGCTGGTCACCACAGCAACAGGGAGTGACTCACTGAGACAAAGAGACAGAATAATAGAGTCCATTAATCAGAATTAGGCTATTAGACTGTATGAGTTCTTCAATCAAAGGAACAAATTACTAATTTGTGATCATTTACTATACAAATTTTTACCCTGATATTCAGCGGTGAGCAGTAAAAGTTCTGCACAGTCTCTGTTGCATTCAAGAACACCCCAACATCCAAGATTTGAGTGACTTCTAATATAGGATAATGCTGGTATTTTTATACTTATATACTACCTTATTTGCCCCCTTTTTCCCCCAAGTGTCTGACAACATTATGGATAGGATTCCTACAGAGACAGACCTATTTATTAAGTACAAACATAGCTACAAATCACTTCCAGACTCCACTGACAAGAAGAGTAGTTTTACCAAGCAGAATATGGGAGTTGCTAGTTAGTTGGTTTGTGTTATTGTGTGATACTTTTACTTCTGTACAGGATCTAAATAATTCTTCCACCACTGAAAGTCACACATTAACACAAACTAACTAACTGATCGAGGTGTTGGTATTCCAGTATTCCAACAGTGTGTTTTGCACAGTAAAATTACTGTCAGTGGAGTCTGGTAGTATCCATGCCACCTCAGGCTATGGCTTATCTATTGTTTCTGTGCGTTTCCTTCAGGGAGGCTCCAAAGCTGCCATGTCGGACGGCGTCCAGCTATCGTCATAGTCACAGGTCCACGTCACCCAGCTGTACGAGGAGAACACCAACAAGCGTCCGGTCCTGACCTCCCAGCCCAACGGCCTGGCTCCACTCAGCTCCACTCGGCCGGGCCTACCACTGCCCGACCGGCAGACCTCGGCATCGGAGCCCACCCACCACTGCCGCCAGGGCAGCGCCACCTCCAACAAGTCGACGGACAGCAAGCCAAAGCCCAACCCCCTGTCCCCAGAGCAGGCCATGAAGCAGTTCATGTCCAAAATGTCCTCGTTTGAACACCATGAAGTTTTCAGCTACCCTGAAGGTGAGCGAGTTCAACCAGTCCTTCTAAAGATGCTCATCCTGATTTGTTAATGCTGATGATCGCAAACCAGCAATATCTAGAGCGGAAGATACAATCCATAACCATTGCACCCATTGTTATAATCATTACCCTTGATTGGCAAGAACAAGAATGAATAACTGATCCCTCCTTTTTGTCTTTAGTATATTTTGTTGGTCCAAATGCTAAGAAAAGGTCAGGGGTCATGGGCGGGGCCAACAACGGTGGCTATGATGATGATCAGGGATCCTACATTCATGTCCCACATGACCACATCGCCTACCGCTACGAAGTCCTGAAGGTCATCGGCAAGGGTAGCTTCGGACAGGTACAATTACTGCTGCTACTGTGACTACAGACTAAAACTAGTGTACTATCACTGATTAGAGTCTTAACACAGATAAGGTCAAGTAATCTGCAGAACAATAAAGAGACTGGGTCAGTTTTCAGACTGTCTTTTGTCTTATCCTCCTCATAATTACATTTTGTGACAGTGGTGACCTCTAGCTGCTCCCCCTGCAGGTGGTGAAGGCATTTGACCACAAGTCACAGACCCACGTGGCTCTGAAGATGGTCCGCAACGAGAAGCGCTTCCACCGGCAAGCGGCGGAGGAGATCCGCATCCTCGAGCACCTGAGAAAACAGGACAAGGACTCGAGCATGAACGTCATCCACATGCTAGAGAACTTCACCTTCCGAAACCACATCTGCATGACCTTTGAGCTGCTCAGCATGAACCTGTATGAGCTCATCAAGAAGAACAAGTTCCAGGGCTTCAGCCTCCCGCTGGTCAGGAAGTTTGCCCACTCCATCCTGCAGTGTCTGGACTCACTGCACAAGAACCGCATCATCCACTGCGACCTCAAGCCAGAGAACATTTTACTCAAACAGCAGGGACGCAGCGGTATCAAGGTGAGACGGAAAAATCCATGTTTCTCCTAATTTTGACCATTAAAGACATGATCATTCATCTATTACACATTCTTTCTCTCTGTCTCTAGGTCATAGATTTTGGCTCTAGCTGTTATGAACATCAGAGAGTTTATACCTACATCCAGTCCAGGTTCTACCGAGCGCCAGAGGTCATTCTAGGTAAGAAGACAGAAAATGAAAGCAGCCTTCGGTCAGCATTAATGAACTCTTTTCACTTCACTGTGGTTTTGGCCTCTGCTCTCAGTTCATCTAAGCAATGAAAAACAACTTGCAGAGACTTGACACTTGCAGAAAATAATCAATGACAATCAACATTTTGTCCAGAAATGTAATAAATCCTAGACCACCTTTAAAAGAATGTGGGTGTTAAAGGGTTCATGCAAGAAACAACTAGAATCATACTATTCTTGATTGGTTATTGGTTGCTAGGTTTAATTTTCTAACAACAGCTTGTCAGTGCAATATTTTACAATAACCAGCTCTTAAATCACGGATGTCCGTGTCCTTAAAGGCAGTCACAGTACCAGTAACTACAGTAACCAGTAACCTTTAAAGACAGGAAACTAAAGGTCTCTGCAGCAGTCTTTGTGAGTAGATTTCCTGATGGTCTGATTTGGAAAATGATCAGTGGGGATGGAAAGTATTCAGCAGGTAATTTTAAGCTGAATCTGGATTTTGTTTCTGCCCTCTCTTCCAGGCTCCAGGTATGGGATGCCTATTGACATGTGGTCCCTGGGCTGTATTCTGGCTGAGCTGCTAACTGGTTACCCACTGTTGCCGGGTGAAGACGAAGCTGACCAGCTGGCGTGTATCATTGAATTACTGGGCATGCCTAGTCAGAAGCTCCTTGATGCCTCCAAACGAGCCAAGAACTTTGTGTCGTCCAAAGGCTACCCGCGGTACTGCACCGTCACCACGCTGCCCGACGGCACCACTGTGCTGAACGGTGGCCGATCACGGCGGGGGAAGGTACGTGGCCCGCCGGGCAGCAAAGACTGGAGCGCAGCACTGAAGGGCTGCGACGACCCACTGTTCCTGGACTTCCTCAAACAGTGCCTGGAGTGGGACCCAGCGCTCAGGATGACGCCCAGCCAGGCGCTACGCCACCCGTGGCTGAGGAGGCGACTTCCTAAGCCGCCGGCAGGAACCGCCACCACGGGGGAAAAGACCTCATCGTCCAAACGGGGAACCACCACCTCCGATGGCACCATCACCTCCATCTCCAAGCTCGCCACCGCCTCCTCAATCACCACATCCTCCTCCTCCAAAACCAGGACTAACTTGGCAGCAATCACCGACGCCAATGGAAACATCCAGCCCAGGACGGTTCTGCCCAAACTGGTCAGCTGAGAATGAATGCACCCCACTCGCTGTGGTGAGAGGTGAAAGCTGTGCTCACAAGCAGATCAACCAGCTGGAACTGAATAAAACTGGTTTGTCCAGTTTTGACGAGCGTTTACTTTTTTTTCACGTTGGTTTTCACAGCGTTGTTGGGGTGCGTTCAGGACCACAGTCGTGGAAGCTTTGTGTTGGGTTTCTGAAATGTGCAGAATGGATAGACTGGGATTTAAGCTGAACTGAAGGAAACTTGATTGATAAATTGGGGTGCGTTCAGACTCCTCAAGTTCTCAGTCCTTAGTTTGTTGTTTTACTTTGTGAGCAGCAAGACATGTTAATAATGATTGTTGGGCTGCTCAGACAATCAGAACACACCGCACCACTCTGTAGCTCTAAACACACAAATACAACATACTCAGAACAACATGGTGCTGACAGAGGGAACAAGGCTTTTTGATTTTTTAGCAAAGAATCTATTTAGCTGAGCTTGTAGTCGATCAATCAGACACCAAAAACAACTTTTACTGATTTTAGTCTTACAAGGTTATATCTGGCAGACAACAATAAGGCCTCATAGAAAAGATTCATGTATTTAACTGTCAAATAAGTCAGATATATCCTTATAAAACTAACGCTACAGCTGAAAAATACAATGATTAGCTTGCTAGTCTTTGTTTCATATCTCTATGAAATAACAAATTTTATTTTGTTTCAGTTTGAGGAACATTTTTGGGCATTTGTCGTTATTTTTGACTTAATTAATTAAACAAAAAAAAAGGAGAGAAAAAAAAACAACAGCAACCCTAACTGAACCATCTACCTGTTAGCTGGCTAACTTTCTTAGCTAGCTATTGTTTTACAGTGTGTAACTATGCTAGCGTTGTGCCTGTCAGCTAGCTAACTGTTAACTGGCACTGGTTAGTTGTTAGACAGCTACTTGTTTGTGTTTAGCTGTCACATTGCTACCTATTTACACCTTTCAGCTGGCTAGCAGTTAGCCTAGCGAACTTTAAATCAGTCAGCTAGCAATAGCTGGCTAACTATTTGCCTTTTTTGGCAGTCTGGTGGCTAGCCTTAGCCTCTCTTAGCCATAGCCTGTTAGCTCTCCACTGCCCAGCCTTATGAAGCACAGACAGAATGACAAAATGTTTTTTTAACTCCTCAGATTTACTTTTTGTTTTCTTAAAGTGTTTTAGGTTTTGTGAAGGTTAGCAGACAGAGTAAGGAGGTGAAGAAGGAGGAAAAGACCAGAAAAGAAAAAAGTGTTTGGATGAACAAGTACCATTTTGTTCCATATTGAATCGACCAAATCTGATTATTAATGACACAAAATGGTTGCTGAAAGAACTGTGAAGAGAAAGAGAAAAGTAGACTGAAGATGGTTTTATGGACAAGTTATAAATCATTTTTAAATCAAAGGGCTGTGGTATTTGAAAAATGGGAGTGTTAGAAACCAAAGTCTAGTTTATATAAACAGAGAAACATGAAACTGTGGCTGTAGTCTAGCAGTTATTTAATATAGTTTATATTTGGCCAGCCAACTTTAAGGACAAGATAAAAAGCTGCCTGGTCACCAGGATAAAAATACAGATTTTCCCACAGCCTCTGCCACTGACAGATTACTCCTGAATTTTAGTAGCATTTTGAGAAGTATACATTAGGAATAGCCATTTTAAATCATTAGAAATACTTAAAACCAAATTCCAGGCTTCAGGAAAAAAAGACTTTCAGTCACACAAAAATCACATAACGCCAAACTATCTTCCATAATGTCACAGTATAGAGCAGTATTTGTTTAGATAAGACAAAAAACTGAATGTTTCTTCCTTCTGGCTGTTTGAAAAACAAAGCAGCTTTAAGGAATTTCACAGCTTTAAATCTTTGATTAAATGGAGCCTAAAGGACAGGAGAGCGTCTCTGTCTGGAATAATAAAAAACTTTTATGTAAGTTGAGCTCAGCAGCAGCAGCAGTAGCCTGAAGGTATCCTACATTTAGGCCCTGCACAGAAAAATGTGAGTCCTCAGTTGTAACAGACTGCTACTGTGCAGTTAGCCGGAAGAGATCAGCTGTTTATAAATAGGTATATCCTACTGGTTTCTGCATGGAGGTGTGAATAATGCAATATTGACCCAAGATTTTAATTTCTACACTGATCAAGTGTTTCATTAAGACTCCCAAGTCAGGGTGAATATTAAGACAAGAAATGAAATAAAAGAATTAAATAAAAACCTTCTCAGAGAGGTAGAATCACTTCAGCCTCATGATGTTAGGAACTGACAGTGCTGGATCAGAGATTGCTCAAGTTTTATTTCAGGGTTTTTCTTCAAAGTAGTAAATACATCTGAAACTGGGTCTAGTCACACCAGTGTAAAACCTGCAGCATGGATTACAATCACTTGATACAGGTGCAGTTAAATGTGTTTCTCGTAATATATTCATATATATATATTCATATATTCAAATATATTCCCCGGTTTTTGACAACCCTGTTTAAGACGTAAAGGTAAAACATGAAATACTTCAATACTTAAACTCATTTTCACTTGTCATGAATTTATTTGAGTAGAGTACAAGAGCTTTAAAAAAAACTTCCTAAACACCTATAGGGCCGACTAACTCTGAACAATAAATGAGCTTGATGAAAATTTTAGCAACATTAAGGCTACAAATAGCCAATAATGTCATGCTCTTTGTGGTAGAACATTTGATGCTGTGAATATTTAGTCCTCAAATATAACATAAGCGCTGCTTTTTCAAAATTAATTGTAGTCTTATATTTGAGCCAATTCCAGTAATTTCATACTGTCTTGGTTGTGCAGCACTATGACTTTTTAATATATTCTCACCATCCTTGGATACTAAAGGAGAAATATTTATCATGTACGATTAGTAATAGATTACTTGTACCCCTGAGTACAGCCGGTACACGCGCCTCTGGTACTGCCTGTAATCTCTACATCAAATGAAGGAGTTACATTGCCTCCATCTGGTGTGACTGGGCCCAAATGCTCTCGAATAACATTGATTTATAAAACAGCTGATCATAGATTATACAAGAATAAAGTGTTTGAAGTAACACAGGAGCAATACAGTCACAAGCTTGCAAGAACATATGAGATGAAATAATGAAAAACAAAATTTACTAATTACAGTAATGTGTAGACGAGCAACAACTCTGTGATCAAACTGACTGGTAATATATTGATCAAAGGTCAGTATTAGTTGGATTGATCAGTGTGATTGGGGCAGGGAGGGGAGGGATGTTAGATAATGCTTCTTATTTATTTACTACACTTTAATATTTATTAATCTATTCTACTTATTTACTATGATGTGCAGTTCATACCGTATACTTGAATGTGTGTGTGTGTGTGTGTGTGTGTGTGTGTGTGGTGTCAGGTATATGTAGGAGTGTGTTTGTGCAATGTCAAGAGGTTTTCTCAAAGCTTGTTCCCTCACACAAACACATATATATCTATATGAACACACAACTGTATCTGAACGCACTCTGAAAATCGGGTCACACTGGGACGAGGAGGAGGAGGAAAAGGAGGAGGAAGAGGAAGATCCCAGATTTGGTTGTGTGCACCATCAGCCTGACGACTGTGTTGTAATGTAGCACATAAGAAGTGGACAACAATGACGTGGTGCACAGAAAGGAACTTAAAATGTAAAACACAGACACTACCTGCTCCGCCCATCTCAGGGGAAGCCCTGCCCCCTGCCCAACCCCAAGGGGAGGAGGAGGTGGATTGGGGGCGGCCCTCTTTGATGTCTTTGTTTGTTTTCTAAAGATTTGATTGGTTGGTTGGTTGGTTGATTGTGTTTTTTTTTAACTTTCTATATTTTATAGTGAGAAGGAATGCTGAGAGTCATAACTTTGTGCCTTCAGTATCTCATCGCCATGCCACCCCCACCCAACACACACACACACATTTTCGGTGGCGACGTCATGGCAACAATCACAAATTTTGGTGCAACTCACGTTGTTATCCCAAAGGTTCATGGTACCCTAGAAAGATCCACCAATCAGATGCATTCGGTTGTAGATTATTAAAGGGGATTATTTCAAATACTCTCACAGCCCAGATGAAGCACCCTCACTAGCATCCTAAACAATTACTCAAAAGTAGAGCTGCTGTTAATGATTATTTTCTTGATTAATTGATAAGTTGAGACATCTCCGGATGTCTTGTTGTATCTGACCAACAGTGTAAACCCCTAAAATGTTAAATTTACTGTCAAGAATGACAAAGAAAAACATAAAATCTGAAAATTTGAAAAATTACTAATACAATTATTGATTTTCTGTCAGCTAAGTGATTAATCAACTAATTGTTGCAGCTCCAGCTAAAAGTGTATAAACCATAATAATAATACGGGCTGTGTTTGAAACAACATTGATGTGAACTAAAAAAAACAAAAAACGAAGCAATCAAGGAATTGTAAGCAGAGAACTTGTGTAAACGTTACGTTAACATCCGAAGACAGTAACGTTAACGTTATTTAGTCATGTTAATGTAATGGTTGGTTGAGATGGTGCCAGCACTTTTCAGGTTTCTGTTGATAACATATGAGTCGAGTGGCCCTTTATTAGCAGGAGGCTGGATACTCGACTATTCCAGTTGTCTTGAATACAGCATAATACAGGTAAAGTGTTTTATGGCACATTTCTGCCAAGAAAAGAAACCATTTAATGAAGGAAGGACAAAAATAAATCAGAATTATAACAAAACAAGGTAAGACAGTAAGTCGCAGTTAAAACAGTTGCAAGTCAAATTTATGAGATAGATAAAGTTCAGAATTTTAAAATCCTTGTTTGAAATTGTAATTTTGCTTTTGTAAGTAACTTCACAAAATTATGATGTCATATATCAAAATTCAGAAAATTAATGAATTAAAAAAAAAAATTTGACTAAAAAACTCAAAATCTATTGCCTTTAAGAAAGTAATGATTCTCATTTTATCATCTCATTTATTTCATTTATACTCATAAATTCCAAATATTGACTTAGTATCACATACTTTGGATTTACCATGAGTATTTTTATTGTTATCACACCTAACAATTCATCTGTTTTTTCTTTTCCTGGCAGAAATGTGCTTAAGTACAACCCATTTCTGTTTAAAGAGCCAGTAAAGCAGGCCAAGGCACCAATCACAGACTGTAGCTTTAAACTGATTAGTACTGACATCTACACCTGTTTGCTTGTGTGTGTGTGTGTTGGGGTGAGCAGGGGGGTTGTATAACATGGCTGCACAATGTACAGACACATATCAGCCAACTGTCGCCACTTGTCGCACCGGGACAGACGGGCGACACCTGCTGACGACAGGGCTAAGCTAACACTAGCCGATCGACTGCTAGCGTCCAGCCGCTAGCTGCTGCACTGACGTTTGAAGCTAACACTAGCCCACTGCTAACTGACTGCTAGTAGCACATAGTAAGTTTTTACCTGCTAGCTACAGTTGCGTCAAGGTCCTCACAGATGAGCTCACGCAAACTGTTAGCACTAGCATTAATGTGGTTTTAAAGCGTTCTTTCTTCATGTTGGTACCTCAGATTGCTCAGTTATCATTATTATTATGATTATTGTCATTATTGTGACTAACACCCAGGGCATTTGGTTGAATCTGCCAAAGTGCATTCCTTTACAAAGCTGGCTTAGAGCTAGCTGCTCAAACAGACAGGTAAATAGGTAGAAAGTTTAACACAAATCAAGTGAACAGAGGCAATCAGAAGCAGCTGCTGCCGTTCAGACAATAAGGGAAGAGGAACACATGATGGTGTTATGTTTTTGTTTTTTTAAATAAGATATTAACTGACTGCAGTCATACAGGATCATGAAGTTTGGTTTAACTGACCTCTTGGTAGCATGTGAGAAAGCAGCTGTAGCCTAGCTAGCCGGCTAGCCAGTTAGCCTACTAGCTTGTTAGCCATTTAGCTTTTATGAGGAGGTTTCTGCAGCCAGAGGTTTGTCGCTGTTAGCGTGAAGCTACGCTATATTTCTGTGATGTCTGCCAGCTGCGTTTTATTGTGGATTTTATCTGTAAATAATGTGGAAAAATGTTTGAAAAATAAGTTGTTTTTTTTTGTTGAATGCGCTGTTGTGCCACGCCGCGGCCAGTTTTACAATGTACTGTATTTACTGTACAGAACACAGAAGTTGACACTTTTCTAGTGAGCCTTTGTTAAATTTTATTGTGGTGGAAAAAAAATATTATTATTATTATTGTTATTATTATTAATAAAACAGTTTTATTGTTCATCTTTATGTACTGTTCTTTCAGTGAGTGCATGTGGTGCAGCTACCATCTTCAGTTGTCTGATGACATGAATGCTTGCAAGTCGTTAACACGGGAGTCTTTCCTATATTTTCCTTCCCACATGACATTAATGTGCTATTAATTCTTAGAGGATTAATGTTTCTCTCCTTCAACCATCCTAGAAACAGAAAGACATCAAATTCCAGGAGAGAGGGACAGAGTTTAACTGAGCTCTGAAGAAGCTAGAGAATGGAGACTGGGTTACCATGACAACGTGGGGTGCTAATGAATGCAGTGCTGTCAAAGGAGGATGTGACATCACAGCTCTGTGACAAGGAGGCAGGAAACGGCAAGGCACATTGTCATACCAACCAGTGCACGCGCACACACACACGCGCAGTAAGTAGCACTGTTTATATTAGCACACACAACAGATGGTGCTGCATCCAGCACTAATGAACACACACAGGATGTTAAAGTGTCATTTAGTAAAAATAACCTATACTTGCAGAGAATTGTGTTATTGTATGGCTTTAAGTGGTGGAGGAAGTATTCAGATCCTTTACTGAAGTGAAAGTACCACACAATAACGCAAACTAACTAACAGATGGAGGCAGTGGTATTCCAGCAGCTCCCATGTTCTGCTCTGTAAAATTATTGTTTTTGTCAATGGAGTCTGGTAGTGATATATAGTGAAGTTTCTGGTTAAACAAAAAGGATCTTACTCTTTAATAAAAAGGTCTATCTCTGTAGAAATCCTATTCATAATGTTGTCAGACACTTATAATAACAATCTGAGCAGTCAGTGGACAAATTTTGACATGGACAATTGGATTTCAATGCAGCAGCTGTTTTTGTATCAATCTTTTACATCCAAAAACATGGGACAAACATGGGTTCAAAAATACCATAGTTGTTCTTTAAATCCAAAAACCAAATTCTTTCTATTTATAATCATGTGAAACACACACACACACACACACACACACACACACACACACACACAGAGAAGGAGAGACCTCATGTTGCTGCTGTCAGCTCCCACTGGTTTCTTTACATAGAGATGTCAGTCTGTCACCATACACACAGACACACACAGGGTTTGTCACCCATTCACATCTTCTCTCGTACATTTTTTCTTTCACACTGTTTCTTTCTTCCTCTCCTGTCATTGACAAGATAATTAGTTTCACCATGGTAACGAGGAGCAGCCATGTGATTGGAGCAGTTGTGTTCCATATTAGGCAGCAGGGAGATTAGCAGGAAGGACAGGCTTCTAATTATAGAAGCTAGCATAAGGCTAACAGGGCTAGCTGCTCCGAACAGCTCTGCAGGAGCAGCTGCTGCCTAGCTCAAGGGCAGGTGGTCAGGGGGCTTCTGGTGAACTTAGAACTATATTCATTATTCACCTGTTCAACTGATTTTACACATGAACTTATCATAGGTTGGAAGATATGAGTATTCATCAGTCAGGAGGGGTCTGAGTTAGACCAGAGACTGGGATCACATCCAGAGTCCCCCCTGGTTAAGCTCAGGGAAAGCAGGTTGTTTTGGTTTGGCAATAGATTGTACAGGTGTACATAATAAAGTGGCCGCTAAAGGTACATTGTATATTAGTCTATTAGTCGGTTCACTGATGAAGTATGTTTATAAAGTGAAGTATTCAAGCACAGTATGTGAATTTCAAAGTTCATTCTTAATCTTGGAAACAGCAGATTTAGTTTAGCAGCTGTTCTGGAACTTTTGATCATATCACATGGTCTTCATCAGCAAACAGAAAAGCAGATGTTCAAGTCTATATGTTACTGAGCACTTTTATCAAGGACATCTTGGCTTAAAAGTTGAGTGCATAGTGACATAGAGACATAGTGCTAATGAAGGCCATGTGATATGACTGAAAGCTCCAAATCAGCTGCTAAATGGATCTTGAAGTGAGGTTGTTTTGTCAGCAGTAGCTGACAGTATGTGTTTTCATAGCCACAAATTTCCTTCAAATGAAGATATTCTTGCGCTATTTTGTACACATTTATAGTTTTTAAAACATATTTCTGCATTTTCAGTGTAAAATATTTGTTATGTTTGAGATCTAAATCTAAACACTGTTCACAGTTGAGTCAAAACAGGTGACAAATGTTTCTCTGCTTGAGTCCACAGCTGTTTGGAGAGGAGGAGGAGGAGGAAGTGACTCAGCTTCTCAGCTCTCACTAATCTCCAAAATAAACTTGACATTGTTTATATGGCTCCGCCCACTCAGCCAGGTCAGCCAATCAGAGTGAGAGAGAGCCAGAGGAAGCTACAGGTGACTCAGCAGGTGCTTGTGTTAGGCAGGTGGGGCACATACACAGTGCTCAGCTCAAACACGTGACTGAGGTGAATGGTAAAGACCCCAATTTTTTGTCTAGAGATACAAAGTTACATCAACATTTTCTTCAAACTTCTGATGAAGTTCATGTGACACAATTGAAAGTCCAGAATAAGCTATTAAATGGATCTAATGGGGAGATTGGTTCCTTAACTCAGTTTGATTTGTTTTTGCAATTTCCAAACATATGTGGATTTAAAGGATAACTCCTGTGTTTTTAAACCTGGGCCTTATTTTCCCATGTTTTTGGGTTTAAATGATTGATAGGGACAAAAATGACCACCACCAACAGCTGATAAAATGTAACTCAATGGGCAATCACCCACGTCAAAGTCCACAAATGTGAGATAAAGCGAGACCGAGATATTTATGTTTTTGTTTAACCAGAAACATCACTATATATCACTAACAGACTCCATTGACAAAAAGAGTGATTTTACAGAGCAGAACACAGGAGCTGCTGGAATACCACTGCCTCCATCTGTTTGTTTGTGTTACTGTGCTGCGCTGTAAAATTACTGTTTTTGTCAATGGAGTCTGGTAGTGATATATGGTGACGTTTGGTCTCTATTATTTTAGATATATCTGAACTAAGCGTGACCCACTCATGGACTCACCTCCTCTGTCAAGTCATGAGGCTTAGCCCACAAACTTTTAGGGTTTATGGGAGTGTTCATTATAGGGGTGCAAAATGTACATACAACATAAATACATAGTGTAGCCAATCTGTAAACTAATGGGATTAAAGCGTTACATGGAGCTGAAGGGGATGGGCGTTCACAGTTTTTCTAAAAAAAACTACTGTCCTTATCTGCAGTGTCAGATGAAAGTGAAACCTCCCAAGTCGCTGCTGAGTCAGTAAACGTCTGTGAGCTGATAAACACTAAACAGCGATGTGGTGATGGAGCTTAATCTGGAGTCTTGAGCTGTTTCCAGAGTTGAGGCCAGAGGTTTCCACCGTGTGACGCCTTCAACTGCAGCTCTGATGTCAAACAAATGAGATTCACCTCAGACACATGGACCTGAGTTTGTGTATGTGTGCGCTTGCGTGTGTGTGTCTATTTAAAACTGGATGTAACTAAGAGCTCAGCAGGAGATCATGGCACACACACACACACTGGTAACCTGATAGAGTGTGACTTGCTGCAAGGGATTATGGGTCCAAATTAATATCCACTTACTGTACAAATGTTAAACAACCTCCACTCACAACACAGGCTGCATACACACTGTATACTTTATAATGTAGCAGCTGTGCATGCAGAAACCTCCACATGACATTTATTATGTAACATAAATTATTCTAGTCAACTGTTCTGTACTTCAGACACTTCCCTGCACCTCCATTCAGGAGGTGTTTAGCTTAGCATAAAGACTGAAAGCCTATGTCTGACAAAAGTATAAAAAAAATACACTGTCTGATAACTCCAAACCTGCCCTGTGTCTTTGTTGTGCCTGAGAGGCCTTCCTGAGGGCAAAGAAAGCCCCAGGCTATCGAGAAGGTAAAGAGACAGTCGAGTGGATGACAGAATCTTTCCTTCTGATGGGACTGACTCTGGACCCCACATCAGCTCTCACAGCATGCACTGGGCTGTCACCTGAGCAGGTTGAGGGTTGGGGGTTGGGGGGGGGGGGGGCTCTGACCTACAGACCCACATAATGAAGAGAAAGGAGAGAGACTGGTAGAGCGATGTAACATCAGCTGATGAGAGCAGAGATGAATTAGCAGCAGGTGTTACTCTGGTCACTGGACAGCTATGTCCCCTCCACTGTCCTGCTTAGAGGTTGTGACGATGATGCCGCAGTAACTGGCGACTTGTTTACGTTGCCATGGTGATGTTTTGACCACACCGTTGGGTCTCTATGGCTTCTTTGTGGTTTTACATTTTAATATTAGATGCGTTTCACTCACACCTGGCCTCTTTGCTTTCCAGCTCATTTGCATACACTCATTCATTCATTTATACTAGAATTGTTTATTATCCCCTCATAAATCAACTCTAAACCAATTCTAAACCAGTTTAAAACTTTTTTTATTCATTCTACACCTATTCTGACCCACCTATCATCTTTTTAAAAACCATCCTAAATCCAGTTATACCTTTTATAGAACATCTAAGTCCCTTTCATTAATGCATAATAACCCAATTTGTCCACAATGGATAACCCATTCACTATCCACTACTCTGATCCCAAATACATCTCGTATAACCCACTCTAATCCACCCTAAACCTGATATAAACCTATGGACATATATCTGAAACCCATTTTAATCCCATTCTAAAACCATGCTAACCTAAATGTTTGAACCTGAAATGTCCAATTAAACCAGTCTGACAGGGGTTTAGCATATTCTGTCCACCCTATTACGCTGATCTAAAACTATTCTAACCCTTTGTAAAACCACAAATCCAATTATACCCCATCACAATCCTGTCCACATTCATTAAAGCCCATTTGAAAACATCTCTAGCCCAAGTCCAAACCTTCCACAAACATCCTAAACCCTATTCTATAGACTTCTATTCTATTTTTGCTAAAGTTCTTTGGAGCACCATTTATGGTGCCTCAAAGAACCATCAACCTCTGGGGGTTCTTTAAAGAACTGTTTGCTAAAAGGT